>PVJC01030090.1:0-21425 GCA_004026665.1 Murina feae | reverse complement strand
AGGGGAGGACAGTTGGGGGGGACCGTCCTGGCAGGGGGAAGGCAGTTAGGGCAAGTCAGGCCGGCACAGGAACAGTTAGGTGTTGATCAGGCTGGCAGGGGAGTGGTTAGGGGCAATTGGCAGGCGAGAGGTTGGGAGCCAGCAGTCCTGGATTGTGAGAGGAATGTCCGACTGACCAGTGGTATTGGGCCTAAACGGGCAGTTGGACATCTCTCAAGAGGTCCCAGATTGGAAAGGGTGCAGGTTGGTCTGAGGGACACCACCACCACCCCCACTCCGTGCATGAATTTCGTGCACCGGGCCTCTAGTTGTTTTATAACGTTGATGAGCTGCCATAGGAATTTAACTCTAGTTTCTATCAATTAGTCTATGGTAAAACTGGTTTTGTTATACATTATTGTGGTTAAAGTCACAGAACCTATTGACAACGTGGAGTGAGGACTTGCTGTATTGACCACCCTTGCAACTCTCACAGCACTTGTCCTACATGCAGTTGGGAGAAAATGCCAGGAGTGAGGGGGCATTGAGAGCGACCCTCCCAGTGAGTGTTCATAGAACCCTACTCCAGGCTCGGTCACAGCCTGCTCTTTTGCATCATTTAATTCATTCAGACAAGTGATATTGATTGAAAGTTTATTCCCTATTGAATTGTAAGCCATGAGAATCACGTTTATCTTCTTTGCTCCTTTGTGCCTAGTTTCTGACATATTGCTCAGCACGTCGCAGGAAGTCAGTATATATTTTCTTAAATGAGTGAATTTGGGCCTTGGCATAACCAGGCTTGTCAGGTTCTTCTGGCTGACTTTGGGCAGTACATCATATAGGAAGATATTTTCAGCTCTGAGACTGGGAACACCTCTAATGTGTTGTGCACACACAGAAAGAAGAATGTAGGTAGGGCTGGAGAGAGGAGGCAGATGTGTTTTCTGTGGATCAGTGCAACATCCTACTTCAATGCTACGTATGGAAGTTAGCTGTTGTGTCTTTCAGTCCAAGAAGTAGATTTTTTAAGGACAATGATGGATAGCATTATTTCGTGTGGCAACATGTGATCTCAAATGAAGTTTCTAATGATATAATGACATTGTCTTATTCAAAAATTATGGGGAGAGTAGCATTTTAATTTTCAATTACTCATTCTATATTATTGTCTAAAAATGTTCAGATTAAGTAGTTACCCAGATGAGTTTTAGCATAAAAGGAGGTTAACCCTCCACAATGTTTGAGACACTTATACTCAATGACATATTACATATATATGGGTGGCATGTGATGTATGTTATAAAGCCTCCTAGAAAAATATATATCAATTTATATATATACTAGGGGCCCAGTGCACGAAATTCGTGCACGGGCGGGGGGGAGGGGGAGTCCCTAAGCCCAGCCTGCCCCCTCTCACAGTCTGGAACCCCTCAGTGGATGTCCTATGATGGCCCCAGTCTGCCAGGCGCCTTTTGTGTGTGTGTGTGTGTGTGTGTGTGTGTGTGTGTGTGAGTGTCACCACTGGGGACCTGCCCCCAGCTGCATCTGAGGCTCGGAGCAGTCCTCCTGTGTGTGTCTACCTGCTGGGGGCATGCCCCCAGGCTTGGAGCAGACACCCCCTCTATGTTGATCTCTCAGACTCTTGCCCTCCCCTGCATGTTGTTCTCTTTTTTTGAGCTGTGGCCAGGGCTGGGTGCTGTCTGCCTCCCAAGCTTGCCTACTGCCCATCTTCCTCCAGCCACCAGAAAGCAGGGAAAACCCCGCCTCGTGGTCAGGCCAGCCTTTTCCTGCTCCCTGATCCCCAGAAGGGACCTGGGGAGCCACCAAGCAGGCCCCCAGACCCCAAGAGCTTGCTTTCCCGCTCCCCAGTGCCCCCCAAAGGGCCTGGGGAGCCGCCAAGCAGGCCCCCGGCCCCCACCACCTCTTACCCACTTCCTGGTGCCCCGCAAAGGGCCTGGGGAGCCACCAAACAGGCCGCCAACCCTGCTGCCTCTTTCCCACTCACCGGTCCTGGGTCCTGCGCTGTTCCGCCCTGCAGCCGCTCTGTGCACTCGGGAGGTCCCTCAGCCCGGCCTGTGCCCTCTCACAGTCTGGGACCCCTCGGGGGATGTCCACCTGCTGGCGTGCCTGACCAGCCTGGGTGAGGGGCTGATGGCTGTGTGCAGGCTGGCCAAGCCCCTCAGGAACGTCCCTCACCCCACTGGGTTGTGGCCAGCGTGGGTGACGGGCTGATTGGCGCTTTCAGGCTTTAAGGCTGCCCACAGCTCCCAATGCCCCAGCAAGGCTGGCTGGACACAGGTTTCTGGGGTTTGTTTATCTTCTATAATTGATGCTGTTCCTTTAAGCTGGCCTACTAACTAATGAAGCCTCCTCTCTGCTTCACCTCGCGGAGTCTATAATGCAACAATGTTATTTTTAGACTCAGGCCAGGCCTGCTGTTTCCTTCAGCTCCCGAGGATTCTATGATTGTTATTTTGTTGCAAAAATGTGTTTTGGTTGAGCCAGGATAGCGGAGCGGAGTGGGCGGCAGTTTCACTTTCACTCCTGCTGCAATGGAAGCTGCCGTTTACTCAGGTCCGTGAGTGGCGGCCTCCCTGTTGGCTGGACTAATTTGCATACAACCGCTCTGATTGGCTGGTGGGCGTGGCTTACCCCATCCTGGAGAAACGGTTAATTTCAATATTACGCTTTTATTAGTTAAGATACAGGTGTTTCCTCAAAATGTATACACACTTTAACAGCTGATAGCTCAATTGATGTTTCTTTCTTTGCAGATTTAATTCATTGGAATTAATAATGGCAGCCAGTGTGGATACATATATTTTTAATACATTATATTTTAAAGGCCTCCGAGAAGTGTTCTATAGATTTTTTAAAAATATATTTTTATTGATTTCAGAGAGGGAGGGAGAGAGAGAGAGCGATGGAAACATCCATGAAGAGAGAGAATCATTGATTGGCTGGGGATCAAGCACACAACCTGGGAATGTGCCCTGACCAGAAATTGAACCCATGACCTCCTGGTTCACAGGTCGATACTCAACCACTGAGCCAAGCCAGCTGGGATCCATAGATTCTTTTATGGGAAATACACTTGGAGTAGAGGGTATCTTCAAATGGACCATTGTCAGCTTTTATTCCTAGTTCTAATAACAAAGCTCAAGGCCTTCCACTACACTTATTATTATATTCATGTTGTTTGGAAGTAACAAGATACTTTGAAATATAATTTAAATTTAATACATACCTGAAGATTTGCTTCTCTTTTTCACAAGAATGCCTACCTTCCCTAGCTAAACCAGGGAAATGACAAAACACTTTAAGAACATTTAAAAAATGTCATTTTCAACACACATGCACCTTGCTTTTGGGTTTAGCTTAGAAATTCTTTGTAGGATCTGAAACCCATTGTAGCAATAAATAGTTCATAATTCTTTCTCAGGTGCAATTTCCCTAAGAAGTCACAATATGAAATGTCCTTTCACTATTTTTTTTCTAGTTTCCCTTTCCCATCACTTGGCCTATTTCACCTCATATGACAGCAACTAATTAAATATTCTGACATATCAGTCACTACATTTACTAGAGTCATGAGATTGTGCTGCTGTAAGTGATTGTGAGTAGAGGCATATACACTCCAAGAGAACATTGCTCAAAGCTAGTATCCTGTGGGTTCTTTATTAATTCTTATTTAAGTGGCTACAGGCAGCACTGAGTTTAGGTAATTACTTTTTCTAAGTTAAAATATTTTAAGTTTATTGTATGCTGTAATACTTCATCATCTATTTTTACTAAGTATTAACAGAGATTCAAAATGTATTTTTGGCCACGATGATGGCGATCCCTTGGTCCACCTTCAAGTGTAAAAGACATCCTTATTAGACAAATCTATTGTAGTAAGAGGCTATCAGTGCTACTCCCAGAGGGACTATCAGCTAAGATATGTGATTACACATTTAATTGGCAACAGAGTTTAGCTGTGTTTTAAGTACTTAATAAGGAATAAAATACCTGAACCCATTAAAGCTCAAATTGCCTGAGGTTATATTTATAGAGATAAAATGGAAGGATGGGTAATCCATGCATTACCTTAGCATTAGATCATGGAACCTTGGACTCAGCCAGATCAGTCAAGGAGCTGCCACCTAGACTCCATCACTCCAGCCCTCTAAAGAACAAGTGTTGCTTGAATGCTCACTGTGAACCTGGCCCTCTTCTGGGTCCCTGGGATGCATAATAAGCAAAGCAGATGCTATCCCCTCAAGAAGCTTTGTGTCTGGAGCAAGAAGACAGACCATCTATAATAATAAAATGGTAATATGCTAATCAGGCTGGACATCTTCCGGACGTCCTTCCTGATGAAACCAGGGCCAGAGGAAAGCCAGCCCGGGTCCTGGGTGCCTGCAGGCAGCCAGAGGGACACCAGCCAAGATCCCAGGTGCCGGAGGGAAGCCAGTGCTGGCAGCTGGGGGAAGGAAGGCCTACTCTTGCATGAATTTTCATGCATTGGGCCTCTAGTCCTATATAATAAAAGGCTAATATGCAAATTGTCCCCTAGGGAGTTTGACCTACTGGGAGTTTGACTGTTTACTATGATATGTGATGACCACCAAGGGGTGGTGTGGGATGAAGGAAAGCCCCAGCCAGGGAAAGGAAGGCCCTGATTGGCCCTAATTGCTGGCCAGGCCTAGGGATCCTACCCATGCATGAATTTCATGCACTGGGCCTCTAGTAATTAATAAAATAATAAATAATTAAATCACACAGTATTTGAGATGATGAGAACTATGGACAAAAAGAAAGAGTAGATCAGGTAAGAGAAGTCAAGAGCTTTCAGGGCAAATAAAAAACAGTTTGTCGTGTTAAGTAGGAGAGTTGGCGTAGGGAGGGTGAGAGTTGAACAGAGATTTGAAGGAGGCGACAGGATTAGCCAAGTGGCTTTCTTGGAGAAGGGTGTCTTAGGTAAAGAAGAAAGCTAGAGCAAAAACCTGTGGAGGGGTGAGCCCAGTGTATTCGAGGAGCCCTTGTGTTGAACTGTGTATACGGGTGGAGCGGTAGGTAAAAGGGCAGGCCAGAAAGGTAACCCCTCTGAGAGCTGTCCTGTTCTCTATGAGTCTGTCTCTATTTTGCTTGGCAGTTCAATTTGTTCATTAAATTCCACATATGAATGAAGTCATCTGGTACTTTGGACAGTATTTACATCTGTGTCATCTCTATGGGACTGGGGATACATAGGAAAGAAGACCCAGGGGCATTCTTCTGGGGCTTCCACAGTTAAGGATTGGGTAGCAAAAGGAACCAGTAAAGGAAACTGAAAAGAAACCACAGGTGACAAAGAGGGAATAAAAGAGAATATGTTGTCCCAAGAGCTAATTGAAGAGGTGAGAGTAACAGTTGTGTCAGATGCTGCTTCCTGGTCCATTGAGATGAGGACTGAATCATTGGATTAAGCAGATGGAGGCCATTGGTGGCCTTCACAAGGGCAGTTTTATGAATGGCAAAAGCCTAATATGGGTGAATTTGTGAGCAAATGGGAACGAGGGAGATGAAACAGGGGGGTGTAGAAGGCAGTTTGGAGGAATTTTGCTGCAAAGAGGAGCAAATAAAAGGGATGGAGCCTGCCCTCTCCAGTTTGGCTCAGTGGATAGAGCATCAGCCTGAGGATAGAAGGGTCCTGGGTTTGATTCTGGTCAAGGGCACATGCCTGGGTTGTGGGCTTGATCCCCAGTTAGGGGGCGTGCAGGAGGCAGCTGATCAAGGATTCTCTCTCATCATTGACGTTTCTATCTCTCTCTCCCTCTTCCTTCCTCTCTGAAATCATAAAAATATATTTGAAAAAAAAAAGTGATGGAGCCCAGCTGGCATGGCTCAGTGGTTGAGCATCAACCTATGAACCAGGAGGTCACAGTTCAATTCCTGGTCAGGGCACATGCCAGGATTGGGGCTCGATCCCCAGTAGGGGGTGTGTAGGAGGCAGCCAGTCAATGATTCTCTCTCATCATTGATGTTTCTATCTCTCTCTCCCTCTCCCTTCCTCTCTGAAATAAAAAAAAAAAAAATCTTAAAAAAAAGTGATGGGGGCTTTCAGGGAAAGTGAGGTCAAGTGAAAATTTTTCGTTTTATTACTATTTTGGTTTTACGATGAGAGTGATTATACCATGTTTACATGCCATTGGGAATGATCCAACAGAAATTAAAAACAAATATGGACATTGAGGAAGATGTATTTATATATATATGGTATTCCTGAGTAAGTTGACAGGAGGAGGGAGTGGCATCAGCTAGGAGTCTGGAGAGTTTATTTGTATTAACAAGTGGGAGGGGAAGGTTTGTGGAGACAGATGCTGTGGCGAGTAGATGAGAGTCTGAGAGACTTTCCTAAAGCTGCCACCACAAAATCTCATAAACTGGAAACAATGGAGCTTTATTTCCTCTTAATTCTCGATGCCAGAAGTCTAAAATTAAGGTCTCATCAGGGTTGATTTTCTTTCTGGAAAAAGGAACAGTCTCTCTCCTAGCTTCTTGTGCTTGCTGGCAATTCTTGGTCTTCATTGGCTCTCAGATACATCACTCTATTCTCTGCTTCCATTGTCACACAGCATTCTCTCTGTGTGTCTCTGTCTCTCTTGTCCTCTTATAAGGACACTCAGTTATATTGGATATAAGGACCACCTGAATGCCATGTGACCTTATCTTAACTTGATCACATCTGCAAAGATCCAACTATTTCCAAATAAAAAGTCATATTCATAGGTTCTGGGTAGACATGAGCAACCTAGCAATAGTCTCTGGAGGTTCTATTTATTGTTTGAATTTTCTCTGTGGAGTAGATAGCCATGGTATTAGCTGAGAGTGAAGTGGGACAGGAGATATTTTAAAATTGAGAAGTAAGATGAAGGCTGACAGGGTCTAGAGCAGTGCTCACCAGCTGGTGGTTGGATTTCATTGGGGTTGTTTTGTCAAACAAGTATAATGAAGTGAGAAAAAGGCAAGAGAGTTGAGGCATATATAAAGGACATATTAAAATAACTGACCCTGGAATGTAAATTAGGAGAAGAGGAGAATGAAGACATCCAAGTCACGGATAGGGAAAAAGGCAAGACTTCCCATGGTGTAGGAGGGTGGGGTGATAGCAGGTAGTGCCCAGAGAGCATTCATTATTAATGAAATTGGCTAATAGGAGGAGGTCTGCTGGCTTTGACTCAGGAAGGGGGAAACTGAGGGGGGGGGAATAACATGATCATTGTAGGAAAAGACATGAGGAACCGAGAAGCCTGAGGTTGGCAAGCATCATTTATACGTCTCCTAAGGTAAGGAAGCATTAGGACAAGGTGGTGATGGTGAAAGTGACAGTGAACCAGAGGCTAAAATCTGGAAATCAAGGAAAATGATTTGGAGCTGATAGATAAAAAGTGGAATTAAAGGCAATGTGCGATATAATTTGATGCCATGAGAATTAAAAGTGGGCTTTGCGGCAGTGGGAGCACTCCTTTCTGAAAGTGGCAAATGGAAGAGCAGGACGGCTGAGTCAGCTGTGCAATTTCTCCCCCTCACCCCCATAAACAAACCTCTATACGGCTTTCCATAAGAGAAAAGAGGCAAGAGAGGGACGATTCTGTCTGCAGATGGACGAAGAAACGGAACTGTATTCTGCTGCCTCTGGTCTGATCCCTGAGACTCCTCCGCCGAGCTCACCACCCAAAAACCATGGCATTCTCCTGCAGAGTTCCAAGAGTCAGCTCTGCAAACTTTTTAATTAATTGATTGATTGATTAATTATTTTAATCCTCACCCAAGGTTTTCCCCCCTGTTGCTTTTTAAGACAGAGTGCCCCCTGTAAAGCAGTTCCAGCTGTTTGGTGCACACACACACACACACGCACACACAGAGTGAAAAATCCTCATCAAAGGTCAGAGTGGTTTTCTGGTTAGGACTTTGCTTCCCACCCTTTTGCCCCTTATCTCTGAGCTTAGTCCACTCGAGCCCTTCAGTTTACATTCTCTTGTATCTGTCAGTGGACAACCCTTACCTGGCGCTAAGGGTTCTCTGCACCCAACCCTGAGAACAGCAACCCCAGATTCACAATCAAAGCTGTGTTCCGATCTCGGCTGGGAGCTTTCCTTTTGATGTAGTTCATGTTGAGCATGGGATCTAGGAGCTAACCCACGCTGCGTCTGTCTGTGAAGGGGGCTAATTCACATGGTGGAGGGGATCTGAAGTCCGAGTTAGTCTGATGAGGTAAATGCCATTCTCTTGGTAAGTGGTGCCACCTTATATCCTAGGGGAATAGAGAGAAACCCTTCAGGATATTGTAGGCAATTGTCTAACCTGAGGAACATGTTTCATAAACATAATAAGGATGAAGTTAGCCCTTGGCCAGGGATGGTGATTATTTTTTTAAAAATATATTTTATTGATTTTTTTTTACAGAGAGGAAGGGAGAGGGATAGAGAGTTAGAAACATCGATGAGAGAAACATCGATCAGCTGCCTCCTGCACACCTCCTGCTGGGGATGTGCCCGCAACCAAGGTACATGCCCTTGACAGGAATCGAACCTGGGACCTTTCAGTCTGCAGGTCGATGCTCTGTCCACTGAGCCAAACCAGTCAGGGTGGGATGGTGATTATTTTTATTATTATCTTCAGTAGCCACACATTTAATGAAAAGACCATTAATATCTAGTTCAATTCATGTTGTATAGCTGAAATCAATACATTTATAGTTTCTATTTTTGGCTGAGTTCCTTTTTTTCATTCCCTTTTTATGACATTTTAAATGTTGAACTGGGGATGAACAGAATTCCATATTGTTTGCCATATGTATTAGTTATAGTTTTGGCATCTGTAATGGAGATTTATAAAAAAAGCAGTGGCTTAAATAAGATAAAAGTGTATTTCTCTCTCATTTAACTTTCTGGGCCTAAGTAGGTTGGTATATCATCACAATCCAGGCCCCTTGAGTCTTTTTGCTCCAGGGTAACCAACGTAGTCTCAGATGGCTTGCCAGGTCATTCGACTTATCACATCCCAGTTAGCAGGAAGGGAAATAAATGTGAAAGAGAGTTTCCCCTTTAAGGGCATGGCTCAGAAATAGTACATTCCATTTCCAAGCTACTCCACTTGGCCAGAACTTAGTGACAGGATCACTAAATGTAAGGTCCTTTAGTGTGGGTGACCATGTACTTGGTTAAAATTTAGGGTCCCTAATATAATAGGAGAAAGGGAGATTGACTTAGGGGCAATTAGCAATCTTTGCCACATCATTCGGATTCTAACAGATATCAATATTAAAGAGTGTATATCTTTTACTCTTTGCCAGAGATTGCTTTTTGTCACTAGAACCCATTTCCTCACTCTTTCCTTACAAGAGAGAATCATTGATTAGCTACATGCCTCACATTGGAGATTGAGCCTGCAACCCAGGCATGTGCCTTGACCTCCTGGTTCATAGGTTGATGCTCAACCACTGAGCCATGCCAGCCGGACCACACCAACTTTTTTTAGACTCCCATTTCCTATTTATTCTTGCCATCATTGTGCTATGGAACTAAATGATTCACAAGAAACAAAAATTTTGACTTCTAAGCAGCTGGTGAATATTTTTGGGTTGTAACATTTCTCCAAATTTTGTTGTTATTCACAAATTCTCCATTTGTTTGTGAATTTTGTTCTCTGTCAAAACATTTAAGACTATTTTCCTTCTTTTAGAAATTGAACAGCAGTTTTTCTGACACTGGTTTTCTGATGATAAATAGTTTTTCCCCCCTTGCATTTTTGTATGTTGGGATGCGTAATGAAAATAATGTCAAAGTGTGTGCTGACAGGCGGGAATTCTATATAACACTTGCCACAGTGTCTCCCACCAGAGAATGGCATTGGAACTTATTCTTAGAGAACAAATATCGTGCATCTAGGAGAGCATATTTAAATTCAGGATGGAATACATGATCTGAGGCCTTATCAAGTAAAGATAAACAAAGAAATAAACAAACAAGCAACAACAACAGCCAAGACCTTATCTTAACATTAAATTCTCAAGTGCAAACAGTGCCACGATTCTGCAGAGACACTAGCTCAGCTATCTTGTGAATAAGCTTTACCAGGCTCCTAATTCATGCAAAGTCAGTCACAATATTTCCAAAGTCAAGAAGACGCTGCAGTCGTTTGTTTTCCTCTTCCAGACCTGGGTTCTGAGGTGAGGGTCGGAGTCTGGGTACCCGTGAGGAACCTGTGGCTGATGGCTCACACGCCATACCTTAATGGCCACTTCCTACTCCAAAGCTACCAGTTTAGAAGGACTTTTAAACTTGAAATAATTTGAACTAATTTAATTTCAATTATTGATTATATTGAAAAAAAGACCCTGAGAGGAGGCCAAACATTAATTGGTTGTATATCTTAAGTCATCACCCTCGTTTGGGATACTCTCCTTTGTCAGATTCTTTTATGTTTTTGACAATTAAAATGTGACATAATGTTTACTACAAATTTCCTGGAAATAAAATTGCAGTGTATATATATCAATGACATTTATATGTCATGCCTTTTGATCTGGTAGTGATTCCAATTTCTTAATATCTATTCTAAGAAAATTTAACTAATTAAGCAGTTCATTCAATCCCTATTTTGAAGCTCTGTATTTTTTAGGCACTTTTGCAGGTCTTGGGAATATAGTATAATGAATGATATAAGGTTTATGCTTTACCATTATGTTTTAATGGTAAGATGATAAACGAATCAATGATTAAGGGCAAACAATTAAGTAACATCAGGCAACATTAAATTAAATGATGAAAACAAATCCGGGTAAGAAAACAGCCAGTGGTGGAGCGCAGCGGGAGTATACTCCGCGTAGTCTAGGAGAGGGCAGCGAAGGAACCGACATGAGCAGTGACTCAAAGGAAGTGAGGGGACATTTGGGTATCATTGGGCGGATGTTTCAAGCAGGGACTAGCAAGCGCAGAGGCTCTGGGAAAAAATGAAAAAGGCTTATTGAAGGAGTAGCAGGAAGTCCAATGTGCCTGGAGTGGGAAAGGAGGTTGAAAAGAGGGACAGGCCTTCTGGGCCACGGAGAGAACTTCAGGTGTTCTCGGAGTGAGGAGAAGCCACTGAAGAGTTCGGAGGACAAGGGAGAAACAGGATAGGATTTACGTTTTAAAAAGCTTGTGCTGCTTGCTGTAGAGAGCAGTGTTTGCGCACGGGCTATGTTGGAACAGGGAGGCCATGAAGGCAGGTATGAGTTGTTCAGGCCAGAGAAGATGTTGGCTCAGACAGGTGCAACAGTGAAGGTGGCGAGGACCTGTGGGGGCTGTGGACCCAGGTAGGCTATGGGCTAGCATCCTCAGTGCAGAACCTGGGTAACTGAGGTTCAAGTCCCACCTTGACCTCCTAGTAACAATGATTCTGGACAAATTGTGTACTCTCTCTGAGTCTCATGTACTTCATCTGGAAAGTTGAAACAATGATAGTTCTTTCAAAGTCTGTTATGTCTAATGAGGTAATTCATGAGATACACTTAAAACTGTGCGTGGCACTACATAAGTATTAAGTATTTCCAAACTATTATCTTTATTTATTTGTTACAATATAGTCCACAAAATAAATAATCTAGGGGTTTTAAAAAATCAGTTTCTGCTTATAAAAATCATTTGCTACAAGGAGAGTTACTGTTACAGATTATGTTTAGAATACTTTTGAGTTTTATATATATATTTTTGGAAAAAAATATATATTTGCCAGATATACCTCTATTTTCTTTACTGCTATTTAGAGGCAGTTCCTCATTCTAACTCAATTCCTGGTGTTTACGCTAAGGAGATATATTTCCAGTTTGGGGTTGGTTTGTGCTGATTTAATGGAAAGAATTAGGCTGTGTAATTCCGGTTCCTGCTCCAGCCTAAGTAAGTCACTTAGCTTTGCTGAAATTCAGATTTTATATCTGCAAAATATATTACACTGCTCATTTAGAAGTTGATAGATATGCATCTTATACAAAGCATTTTCTGAACGTTGGGTTTTGCTAGTTTGTGTTTGTTTTTCTGTCAGCATATTGCTGTGCATGTATGTGAAAAGAATGTCGGAAGGAACTTGCCATGAGAGTAGAAATGTAACACCGCAGTTCCTGTGGGCGAAGGATGACGCCAACCCTTCACTCCACCTTCTGGCAGTCACTCTCCCCACCACTGTAGCTGCCACAGGCTTGAGCAAGAAAAGATCAGGAACTCATTGAACAGCCACAACATGTCTGGTGATGCCGCTCAACTTAGTGAAATATACATGTTGGTGTCAGTAGATTGGGACATAATGATGAGAGAACATTTGAAATGTCTTCATTTCCTCTGCGTAAACCAATCTGTTATTTCTTTCGAAGAGTGTCTGAAGTACTTATGCACAAAATTAGCATTTCTAGGATTTCATCCTGCAAGTGTGTGCTGATTGTGCATACCCATTTGATCGCAAGCAGTTCTAGGGAAGAGAGATTTTAAAGGTCGCGGAATACGGCAGGAAAGACATGTTGATCCTCAGACTTGACTAACTCACAGAGGAGCCAGAATCTTTTCCTTCCAAAGCTGGTCTTGTTAAACGTTCTTTGATTTCCTTAGTTCAGTGTCTTTTTCTCCCCCCAGTGTGGGCTAATCTACTAAAGGATGAAAAGAAAGGAAAGCAAAGGTTAGCAATTAAATAAGAAATGGATGTATAGAGAGGCCGTGAAATGACACGGGGCCATCATATAATCATCAATGAAACTTTGCTTCAGTCCCTACTTTACAAGCTTAGTGCAGAGTGTAGATCATAGAAAGCAGCAACCTAAAGACAGCTTCCTGTGTCTGTAATGCCAGGACAGCGTCCGCGGAGCTGCAAGCGTGTGATAAGGAATGAGGGCTCTATAAGAAGAATGTACTCATTGATGCCATCTCCTTTCAGGTCATGAGGATCTTGGAGAAAAATTTCTGGCTCTCTTATGTTCTCACTGAGCCACATGACTTTGGCCAGTGGTTTCTTTTCTTTCTTTCTTTCTTTCTTTTTTTTTTAAAATATTTTTATTGTTTTCAAATAAGAAGGGAGAGGGAGAGAGATATAGGAACATCAATGATGAGAGAGAATCATTGATTGGCTGCCTCCTGCATGCCCCGCACTGGGGATTGAGCCTGTAACCCAGGCATGTGACTTGACCAGGGATCAAACTGTGACCTCCTGGTTTATACTCAACCACTGAGCCACAATAGGCATGCCAGTGATTTCTTACTTCATGGACCAATCATTCCAAATACATGCTTAAATCACCTAGAATTAGGACTAGCCTTACTATTATAAAACTGGATCATGGTTGTCATAAATGTTCTGAAATTATTAAAAAAACCTATACACATATATAATATCCAACATAGAATGAATAATAATATAATCTTAGGAAAAAACACTGAAATTTTTCTACATGAGTGGGTTATAACCAACCTGAGGCCAGGAGAGTTCCTTATTTGTGTTTCTTACCTAGCTGAGACCTAACACCTGAAATATCTACTCTAATAAAAGAGTAATATGCAAATTAACCATCACTCTGAGACACACAAACCATGCCCACCAGCAAAGCCACGTCCACCAGCCAATCAGAGCGACTGTATGGAAATTAACCCATCAAAGATGGTGGTTAATTTGCATATGCAGGAGAGTGAAGACCAAAGACAGCGTCGAAGGAAGCCAAGTGCTGCAGAAGGGAGCCAAGCAGTGGAGAAGGGAATGGAGCTGAGGCAGCGGAGACGGTGAAGAAAGGAGGGAGAAGTGGGGAGAGCTGAGGTGACAGAGACAGGAGTTGAGGCGGTAGAGACAGGAGGGAGCTGAGGTGGCAGGGATGGGAGTTGAGGTGGCAGAGAAGGGAGTTGAGGTTGCAGAGAAGGGAGCTGAAGTGGCAGAGACGGGAGCTGAGGCAGGCTTCTCTCCCTTCTCTGCTTCACTCTGGCTCAAAAAGCCCTATTCTTGCAGGAATCTCCCGCAACAGGCTACTAGTACTTAATAAATGTTGACTGTCTGAATGAAAAGGCACTGCTAGTTGAAATGTTCTAAGTCAATTCTGATAAAATTACCATAAAGGACAACATTTTGCCAATTCAACCATCCAGAAATATGATAGCATACTTAAAAACATGCAGCATGGAGTGCTCTATGGTGTGTATAATTCAAACAGAGCCCAAGATAGTAACTAATCTTATAGACTTGTTTTGCTATTAATGAATGGCTAAGCATGAGACAGAGATCTAAAAGACTAAAAGAAACAGCTTGGAAGATATCTCTAAATAATTCAAAGATGGGCTAATTCACCAGAAAAATGTAAAAATGCTAAATGCTCTCATATGAAATAGTTTCAGAATACGTGGAGCAAAAGATGACAGAATGTAAAGGCAAAATAGACAAATCTACAGTCATTATGGGAGATTAAACACACCCGCCTCTCTAGTAACTGACGGGGTTCAAGGGCGGATTTCAGAAGAGAAGGATGCCTGATGATGAGGTAGAGGATGCGGGTCTTGGACACCAAAGGTGCCAAGTGTAGGAATGAGTTTGCAAAGTAGTCTGTACTGTTGGCTTGACATGCTGGGAGGAACAACCCGTGAACTCTACCAAATTCTTTAAGTTTGAACAACTAAAATTTAAATAGCCATGCACCAAGGATTGCTTGGGTTCACAGCGAAGCATGAGGAAGGCCACTGGAAAATTATATTTGCAGAATTCCATGGGGAAAATTTGTTACATATAATAGCTAACAAGAATTGCATCCTCACTGTGTGTGCAGGCATTATATTAATTTAATTCTTGCAACAACCTTATGTGTACAGGTTGAGGTTTCACTATGATTGTCTAATTTTTTAGATGAGAAAACCTAGGCAAACAGAAGATGAATTTACCTAATGTCACCAATGGATGAAAACAGCATTTGAACAGAGGCAGATTGAGACTGTGGCTACTGATCTAGCGATGCTGCCTAGGACTGTTAGCTGCCAACTAGGTGCAGTATTTCTTGGTTTGATTTAATTTCATGCAAACTTGCTCAATGGCCCTGATTTTAAGAGTATTCCACTTTTAAAAACATGCTAGCTTACATTAAATCATATTTATGTAATATATTTTTCATACAAATATGGGGATAGAATTCAAATTTATGTCAAATTGCAAATGACATAAATTATTTGCTAAAATGATCATCAATGCAACTGTTGGCTGACTTGAATTGACTGGGAATATATTTCAAATTCTTACTCATGACTCAATCAAATAGCATGAAATAAAAACTGATTTTATCACCTTCCTTTTTGGTGAATTAAAAGCTAGGTAATGTTTTTAAAATTCTGAATCAGAATATTGATTTAAATTGATAAGAATATATATATATATACACACACATATATAAATTAGCTTAAGATTGAAGTAAAACCTGTAGAAATATCATCTTCAAACATATTGGGTTTCATTCTGAAAGAAAAAAATGGAAGTGTGAAAGAAACAAATGCTTGGAATTATGGAGATGAAATGGAGACCTAATCTTTAATCAGTTAAAATGATCGCTAGTAAATGAAATCTAGAAACAAAATCCCATCTCTCAGCACGATCCCACATACCAGCTTTTTTTCTCATAATCAAATAATTTACTGGGGAGGATATTAACTCTGCCATCCTCTTTGAGCCGCCTTACTACTTCCTAGCACAGTTCAGCTGCAATACAGAAGATCAAAATTGGGAATTAGATGAAAAAAGTTTTTAAAAGGAATCGAAATATGCAAAACAATTCATACAGCTTTATGACTGATAGAGGAGTCTGAAAAACACGAACAAAAGGAATTATTTAAATGTCATCTCGTTTAAATGGTAAATTCTCCGTGACATGTTTTCCAGTTTATTGGCAGCGAGTGAACTGATCGATTCGGCACCTTGTTTTGCGTGTCCTTTCTCTCCCTTCTCCCACTCTCCGTCGCCTTCCAGGCCTTCCATATGTCTGGATCAATCTGTTGATTTTGCTTTTCCCATCCCCCTTCAAGACTCTGATGAATTATCTTAGACTCTTTGGTCTGATCAGCAATTAGGGATATTATTGATTATATATTTTCTTTTTATATAACTATCTGATCGACTTCTTATTTCTTCTTTGATTGTTGAAGGTAGATTATTTTTCAAGAGCAAATGACCAGGAATAATGGATTCTATGTTTCAATAAAAGAATCTGCATAGAAATGTTGTAAGATAGACTTTTGGGGAAACTATAATAAAATGAAATATACTGAGAGCAGGACTTGACAAAATATATCACAAGCTTCTATTTAATATGTGCTTTTTAATTCAGTGGTAAGAGAAAACTCACAATGGAAGGCTTTGCAATTTTCCCTTTGAAATCCTCATGCACTTTAAGAAGATGGGAGAAAACACATTTCAGCAGGCTTGGCAGTTGCTCAAATTTGTGTGCTCTAAGTTTAGAACCAAACTCAATCTGCCCCATGTTCAAGTTCTGTTCTGTCCTGGCAAAACACCACTTGCTTGTTCAGAGGGAGAAGGAAGGCTTTGTCAAGCTCGAAAAACTGTACATTCAATAACTTCTCAACTATTATATTGTGCTCTGATTATGTAAAATTGAATTAAACACATACGGGTGACATTTTCCTTATAACACATGGATATAGAGTAACTAGAAAAAGATGTAGCAACACTTAGAGTTTAGCAAAACTCAAAAATGCTAAAAATTGCCTGTTTACTTGATTTTTCCAAGTGCTATATAGGATTTCCTAACTCTTATGTCTATTTCCCCATCACCATCTTATAATTTGAGGAAATATGTGCTTAGATATCATATTTTTGGCAGTATTTGAAATCTAAATACTGCAATATTATGTTAAGATGCAAAAGCTGAAATGTGAAAAGATGTTCCATAATCTATTTATATTTAATAATGTAGACTGAATTAACTACTCATATAAATATTTTAAACATATCTATGTACATATATAACCTTATACAAAGTTCAACCTAAGAATTTATATAAATTTCATTTTAAATTATTTTGCATAACAACTCCCTAAAATCTACCAAGCAGATGTATGTAGCTATGAGTAAAATTTTTGTAGCTGTGAGTAAAATGTACTAAAAAAACTGGTAGCTTAAGATTTAGGGATTGAAGTATAAGCTTTAGCACATGTTTGTAAGTTATTTAGCTCTCTGAAATCTTTTCTTAACTAAAGTAAGATGTAGACTTGATAATATTTAATTGTATTTCTTATACCAGTTTTATGTAAGTCAGTGGTTCCAACAAGAAGTTTGAAAATTACTTGATTGTATGGTTAGTAATATTAATTTTAACTGGGTTTGGTTCTCTGTTTGTTGCTCTATCTATTCTTATCTCAAGTGAATGCAAGCCAAGCTGAACATTCCATGTTCTCTTAAAACCTTTCAGAGTATTCGTTTCATCAATCTCAACGTATATCAGCCAGATTTAATCACAGCAATCACAGCGTATGTTAGTAGGATACCTAGGAATTTCAGCAGTACCAGCTCCACACTCTGTTTTATTTTCCCTCACTTCCCATCATGGCATTATATAATATAACTAGAGGCCCAGTACATGGATTCATGCACGTTGAAAGGAAATTAATTAGAAGAAATATTTTAATATCGCTATTCGCCCTTTCTCTATATTAGAAGTATCAGAGATGAAAGGAGATTAATAAAATGTATATGAAAATAATATATAAATTGATTGATAAATAAACAATAACAACATATATAACAACAAAGACATGATATAAAAACAGACACCACTTTCTTTCAGCTTCAGAATGTCAACAAAAACCACCAAATTCACGATCAGCAATGACAGATCAAAACACATGCATGCGATTGGCGCCAGTGAGAGCTTTATATGTATTGTGCGTGCACAAGTCAACATTTATTTTTAAATCACCAGTGTGCGTCGGACATATGGCTGGTCACTTAGCCTTATATATATATAGACTAGAGGCCCAGTGCACAAAAATTTGTGCACTTGGGCGGATCCCTCAGCCTGGCCTGTGCCTCTCACAGTCTGGGACCCCTCAGGGGGATGTCCATCTGCTGGCTTAGGCCCACTCCCTGGGGGATCAGGTTTAAGCTGGCAGTCAGACATCCCTCTGGCAGCCTGGGAGCCCTTGGGGGATGTCCACTTGCCAGCGGGGAGCAGGCCTAAGCTGCAGTCAGACATCCTTAGTGCTGCTGAGGAGGCAGGAGAGGCTCCCACCACCACCACTGTACTGGCAGCCGTCAGCCTGGCTTGTGGCTGAGCAGAGCTCCCCCTGTGGGAGCTCACTGACCACCAGGGGGCAGCTCCTGCATTGAACATCTGCCCCCTGATGGTCAGTGTGTGTCATAGTGACCAGTTTTTAGGGTCACTTTGCATATTACCCTTTTATTATATAGGATAGAGGCCTGGTGCATGGGTTGGGGCCAGCTGGTTTGCCCTGAGGGTGTCCCAAATCAGAGTGAAGGTCCTGCTGGGGTGCCTTACCAGCCTGGGTGAGGGGCTGAGGGCCATTTTCAGGCTGGTCACACCCCCTTCAAGGTGGGGATCCCCATTGGGGTGCCTGGCCAACCTGGGTGAGGGGCTGAGGGCTGTTTTCAGGCTGGCCATACCCTCTTCAGGGTGGGGGTCCCTGCTGGGGTTCCTGACCAGCCTGGGTGAGGGGCTGATGGCCATTTTCAGGCTGCCCACAGCCCCTTCAGGGTGAGGGGCTGATGGTCATTTTCAGGCTGGCCACGCCCCCTGGTGATCCAAGCTCCAAGCCTCTCCTTCCTTTCTTTCTTTCTTTCTTTCTTTCTTTCTTTCTTTCTTTCTTTCTTTCTTTCTTTCTTTCTTTCTTTCTTTCTTTCTTTTTTTTCTCTCTGGGATTTATTTATCTTCTATATATAGTTGAAACTTTGTAGCCTTGAGCAGAGCCCAGGTCTGGCCAGGACAGGCGGGAAGCTTGGCTTCCTCCATCTCCAGGGGCAACCCAAGTCTCCTCACTCCAGCTCTGTGGCCACTGCCATCTTAGTTGGGTTAATTTGCATACTTGCTCCTGATTGGCTGGTGGGCGTGGCTAGTGGGCATGGCTTAAACATAGCAGAGGGACGGTTAATTTTCATGTTTCTCTTTTATTATTATAGGATAGGATAGGATAGGGGTCCCAGAGTGCGAGAGGCACTCTACAAAGTTGCTGTTGTACAGGGTATGAAACACAAACACAAGTGTGCAGTAAACCAACTTTGAGGCTGACAATGCCCCAGCAGCAACATAACCCGTGGCTGAAGGTGGAATTGTGCGGCCCCGCAAAGAATCGGGCTTTCTCCTCTCTGGTTCTGGGTTGCATTATCCAAGAATTGCCACTGCCAGGTCACTGCAGCTCAGCAGCTCCTGTGTTGAGCCTGCCCCCTGGTGGTCAGTGTGCATCATATGTACCAGCTGGTTGGCCAGTCACTTCGCTTCATTCATATATATATATATATATATATATATATATATATATATATATATTTAGTTCTGAACATAATCTCTGAAGTGAGACTTTTGGGTTAAATCATGCTCTGCCATTTTATAACTACTTGTTTCTTTACCTGTAAAAAGAAGGTAACTTATTTCATTGGATAGTTCCGAGGAGTTCATGATTTTTTCCTCAAAGTGCTTAGAATAGGGCCTGGTACATAATCAAATTTCAAATATTAGGTATTTTTGTGCTTCGTATGTGTCTACTGCATTAGGATTGAAGCCCTAGATGAACAGGAGACTCATCAGTCTTGTTCATCATGGTCATGGCTGCTTTACTTTCTCTTGTTCCTTTTTGACAATTGAAGTAGAAATCACATAACATGTAACCATTTAAAAATGTACAATTCAGCCCTAACTGGTTTGGCTCAGTGGATAGAGCATTGGCCTGTGGACTGAAGGGTCCCAGGTTCGATTCCAGTCAAGGGCATGTACCTTGGTTGTGGGCGCATCCCCAGAAGAGGATGTGCAGGAGGCAGCTGATAGGTGTTTCTCTCTCATCGATGTTTCTAACTTTCTATCCCTCTCTCTTTCTCTCTATAAAAAAAAAAAATCAATGAAATGTGTTTAAAAAACAACAACAAAAAACCTTTAAGAAATAAAAATGTACAATTCAGTAACATTTTGTACATTCATAATGTTTTACAACCATCATGTCTATCTTTATCGTGTGGAGGAAATTGTCTTCTATTCCTAGTTTGTTGAATATTTTTGTCATGAAAGGATGCCGAATTTTCTCAAATGTTTTTCTGCATCAATAGATGATCACACAGGTTTTTTCTTCCATTAATGTGGTGTATTACACTGATTGATTTTCATATGTTGACTCTAGCATTCCTGGGATAAAACCTCACTTGGTCAAAGAGTATAATTTATTATGCTACTATATTTAGTTTGCTAGCATTTTGTTGAGGAATTTTGCATATATATATTCACAAAGAATATTAATTTAGAGTTTCCTTTTATTGTGATGTCTTCATCTAGCTTTGGTATGAAGGTAACTCTGGCCTTAAAAAATGAGTTAGAAAATGTTTCCTCCTCTTCTATTTTTTTTTTGTGGAAGAGTTTGAGAAAGATTAGTATTAATTCTTCTTCCTTAAATGTTTAATGGAATTTTGCCAGTAAAGTTATCTGTTCCTGCCCTTTTTTTATTGATAGATTTGTTTTTTACAATTTTAAAATCCTGATTCATTGTTATTAATATTAACTCTCATTCCATTGTGGTTGGAGAAGATATTTTGGATGGTTTCAATCTTTAAAATTTATTGAGACTTGTTTTGTGCCCCAATATGTGGACTATGCTCAAGAATGTTACATGTGCACTTGGGAAAAATCAAATGTAAAAGCACAGCCTGGCTGGTGTGGCTGAGTAGTTGAGCACCCACCCTAGCATGCACTAGGAAGTCCAAGTTCCATTCCGGGTCAGGACACACACCCAGGTTGGGGGCTTAATCATTAGTGTGGGGCGTGCGGGAGGCAACTGATTGATGTTCTCTCTCAATGTTTCTTTCTCTCTCCCTCCCGCTCTCTGAAATCAATAAAAATATACCTTTTAAATAAACAAATTCAAAAGCACATTAAAGCAGTGGTCGCCAACCTTTTGGACCTCATGGATCACCAATGGTCCACAGACCACCGGTTAGCAACTGCTGCATTAAAGCATTATACACTATGACAAAGTGGGATTTATTTTCTGGGATGCAAGGATGGTTCAACATACACAAATTAATTAATGCAGCAAAGCACTGTATATTAAATGATAAGAATGATAAGGATCATATGATCATCCTATTAGAGGCTGTAAATCATTTGACAAATCCAACACCTTCTATAATAATAAAAGCATAATATGCTAATTAGACTGAGTATCCTTCCAGATGACTTTCCGGATGAAGCTGAGATGGGAGTGTGT
>PVJC01030089.1:0-21433 GCA_004026665.1 Murina feae | reverse complement strand
AAGGGCCTGGACAGCTGCCAAGCAGGCCACCGACCCCCTGTCACCTCTTACCCACTCCCCGATGCCCCACAAAGGGCCTGGGAAGCCCACCAAGCAGGCCGCCAACCCCCTGCCACCTCTTACCCGCTCCCCAACGCCCTGCAAAGGGCCTGGGAAGCCCACCAAGCAGGCCGCCGACCCCCTGCCACCTCTTACCCGCTCCCCGGCCCGCCACCTTGCTTTCCCACTTCCTGGTGCCCTGGTGCCACTTCCAACTGCCATAGGCAGGCAGTTGCAACAGAACCCTTTGGTTTGGTCTAGTTCTGTGGCTGTTGGCCTTCATCTTGGCTGGGTTAATTTGCATACAGCTGCTCTGATTGGCTGTTGGCCTCCATCTTGGCTGGGTTAATTTGCATACAGCCTCTCTGATTGGCTGGTGGTAACGGTCACATTTGCATGTTTCGCTTTTATTATAGAAGATAAAGAGTTTTAAAACAAGCAAGTAAAAGACTGAAAGTTTGAGACAAGAGTTAATAAATGCATGAGATTTACATTTGCTTGGAAGTATGAGTGACTCAGGAAAAGTCTCTTTCATTCAGTGGGAAACCTGCCCTGGCTCTTTAAGAAATCAATCTGGAAGCCAAGTGAAGCTCAGAGAGGATATAAGAAAAAAAATTGTTTGGACCTAATTACTTAATAATCTGAGCTATTTAGAAGAAATCTTCTTGGGTAAAAAAGAAATTTAAACAGCAAATATTGGTGGCAGCATGGAATAAATGGGACATTTCCAGTGGGGATACAAAAATACTCAGGAAAAATAGTTGCCAATTTATATTAAAAATTAAAACTGCATATTCAATGTCCCTGTGATGGCCTAGCCTCTCTCTCTGAATGCATATATTTATGAATTAACTACTGATGTATGCAACAAGTATAAATCCCAAAATCACTATGTTGAGCAAAAGAAATGAGGCACAAAAAAACCTTCATATTGTATGATTTGATTTATGTTATAGAGTAGAAAACACTCATCTATAGACATAGTGATCAGACTATTTATTGACTGGAAAATGGTCATGAAGAACCTTGAGGCCTTCTGAGGTGACGGAAAGTTTCTCTGTCTTGAAAGTGGTGTGAGTTTCCATGAATGTATATATTTATCAGAATGAATCAAACTGTGTACTTTAGATTTTTTATATTCTGCATGAATATATATATATATATATATATATATATATATATATATATATATTCTAAATAAAAACAAAATTGGGAAGTTTGCAGGCCAACAAAAACCTAAGGGAATTTGTCATCATCAATCTTCACTGAAATACTACAGGCAGTTTTTCAGTCAGAAAAAAGCAATCTCCTATGACAGCATGGAAAAGGGAAAAGGAATGGAGAACACTGGAAAGGTAAATACTGGGTTAATATAAGAAAAGTGAATAATGACTCTGCAGAAATATCCATGTCTCCTGGGATTCAGATTTATGTACACATGAAATTTATGGTAACAATAATATAAAAGACAAGAAAGCTAAATGTAAAATCATTTTTATAAGATTCTGTCACTCTGAGGATGTGCAAAAAGTGATAAATTACAGTAGACCTAACTAATGCATTTTATAATATTCAGGATAACTACAAAAGAATAATTGGATAGTTTTAAAATGATAATCAAATAGGAAAGTATAGTAGAATAAGGAGTAATACTTCATAAATCTAAAAGAAGAAATTACTAGGAAATAAAATTAAGCATTTGTAACTATATTCAGTGCAATTGGAAAATATTTCCCATTTCAAAACTAAAACTTTTATGTTGCTTACAAGAAACACAAAGACTCAAAAAAGTTAAAAGCAAAACATTAAAAACCTATAAACACCAGGTTATCAATCCCATTCTTTAGTAAATGTCCTATAGAAATTAGTGCACATATCCACTGAAAACATCATCCTGATTATAGCTGAAAACAGAATTGAAGATAAAACACATACACTTGTATCGTCATGGATAACAATGAAAAATAATGAACTGTAACTAGCTCCAACAATACTGATGAATAACATAGATGAAGTGTTCAGAGAGTTGTGTGTGAGAGTTGTCAGTATTCAGGAAAAATAAAATGAATCAATGCTGATGGAATTCAGAATATTACTTACTTTTGGAAAACTATTTATTAGTGTGTGCATTAAGGAACTTTCTGAGATCCTGAATATGTTCTATGTCTTTGTTTAAGTTATGATAAAATGAATGTATATATGTACATTTGCTTCATAGAATTGAAGCAGGTTAGGCCTTGCTCTGGATCAATCAGGCTTTAAGGAAATGTAGCTGGTTAGGCTTTCTATTCAGGCAACTAAAATGTTCTCCATATCACTAATATGGCTGTTTTGATTTCTCATAATTTGTTTGTATATTGGAGTAGTATTTCTAATTTTCTTCAAGACTTTTTCTTTGCCTTTACAGCCAGTCTTCCTAGGCATAAGAGGCCTAGATTTTGGTCTATTTCAACTTTTGACATGCCTCTCTCACTAAGCTTAATCAGTTTTAGCTTTTGGTTTAAAGTGACAGATGTGACTCTCTCTAGAGTTGGCACAATATACATTTTCCACTTCTTTTAACTTATCTGATTTACATAAAAGGGGAAGTTCTTATAGATAACATATAGCTGGGTCCTATTTATAGTACTTCATTCAACACAAAAAGCTTTTAGAACTAGGAAAATTATCAGGAATAAAAAGGTACCTTACATAATGAGATTCAAACATAGATCAAACTGAAAGGAGAAATAGAGAAATCCACTTTAAGTTTCCTTGTTTTTGTTTCTCCTTATATGTCTTCCACCTCAAAGGAAGTCCATATATTATAGCTTATTCAGCTACTTGAGGCCTAGTGCATGAATTCATGCATGAGTGGGGTCCGGTCAGCCTGCCCCGTTGGGGGACTATCGTCCAGGCTGGAGTGAGGGAGGGACCATGGGCGGTTCTCCAGCCTGCCCTGTCCCCTATCAGGGTGCTGGGGGCCAATAGAGGGCAGGACCAGCTGGGGGGAGGGACTACAAATGGTTGACCGACTGGCCCCACCACTGATCCAGGTGCGAGGGCCAGGCTGGGCAGGGGCAGAGGGCTGATCGGGGCCCAAATCAGGCCGGTTGGCTACCACAGTGCATGTCATAGCCACCAGCCATTCCGGTTGTTACAGTCGTTCCGCTGTTCCAGTTGTTGGACTTTCATATATATAGGTAATCTGCTGTTATCATGCTACAGCATTTTGGATGTGTTTTTCCGTTGTTAAGTAGAGGAAGTGTTCTATAACCTTATATTTAAATCTCACAGCTTTCAGTGGGTGTCTATCTGGGCTATGTGCATCACAAGTGCTGGTCAGGGCAGAGCTGTTTATTTTGAACCCTTGGTGTGGTGGGAAGCTAACACATGCTGGTGTAGAAGGAATGCCCTTCTCCAGTTGGGGTAAGGTTCTAGTAAAGTCTCTGGTAAAGAGTAGGACTTGGTGTGGAGAACATCCTAGGTGTATTCCACAATTACTCTTCCTTTCCCTCTGCCAAAGTCATGAGAGATTTTATTTGCAACTTCACTAGAGAATCTGGTGGGGTTCTTAGAATTCAAACCATTGAGAATGTGGGCCACACTCCACAGACTTTGGCATACAGAGTCTCTCTCTCTCCACCTTATCCACACTCAGCCTCCAGAATTTCATTGAATTTTCATTTAAGATTTACTATCAGTTCACGGCTCCTGTACCTCCTATGCCCTGTAAGCTCTCTCAGCTGTGACTCTCTGTATTAAGCTAATTCCCCAGATTTGAGGGTGACTCTTTGTCCTGAAATCTTTGTTCTCTGATAGTTTCAGGAAAAATTATTTATTTTTAGTCTGTTCCTCTTTTTCTCCTTGTAAGAATGAGAATGACAGCTTTTAAACTCCTTGTAGGTTGAGGCTCAAACTATAAATGAACATTATTCATTTTGTTGCTTCAATTGTTCTAATTTTGGACATTGGGAAATCTTTCAGTTTGACCTCCATTTTCCTGGACATGGCATCATCATTTTTGTTATTGCTATTATTACTATTAATCACCATTTTCTTATTTTATGCCAACACAAGATACTCTAGTCTCATCTTATGTTTTCTCTGCCCTGGAATAGAAACAGCTATTTCTTAAAAAAACCCTGGTTCTTTTTATTGGAGAACTAGAGGCCCAGTGCATGAATTTATGCACTGGTGGGGTCTGGCTGGCTCGTTCTGATCATTGGTGAGCTGCCTCCTGCACACCCCTCCCTGAGGATTGAGCCTGCAACCCAGGCATGTGCCCTGACCAGGAATTGAACCATGACCTCCTGGTTCATAGGTCAATGCTCAACCACTGACTCACGCAGGCTGGGCTTCCTATTTTCTTACTACCTCTGAAAACCTAAATTAGAATATCTAAGGGTACGAGTAACTGTATTCATTACAGTTAGAAAACTATTGTCTTAAAATATTCAATGATCACCATACTAAATAGGAGGCTATTAAACATTTTGTACTTTTTCTTTATTATTGGAGTGATATGTCTGAAGTGGGATTTTAACCTAAGGAAATCTGAGGACACAGTCATTATTTTTATCATAGCCACTTTGGGAGAGTATTGTTAACAATTCTGAATCAGTATAGGAGATGCTGTTCTGTACTTCTGTATATCGCTTTGGAACAACTCTGAAGAGCCATGCCAGTTTCATAGCCACTTTAGGCTGCTGTGCTGATGTTTGGTCATCCTCTGCGTAGTCTGCTTTTCTCACACCTAACAGATGGCATTTCTGAGCATCTCCCTATAAATTTCATGTGCTAAATTTCAGAATCTCATAGTCTGTTTCCATGGAACCTCAAATGTTGCAATGTTATGTCCTCATAATGTATTATGTGATGAGACAATGAAAGAATAATAAAATAGTTTAGAAGTTTTATTGTACAAGTAGGATTTAGCTGGCATATTATATCCAATTAATAGCACTGGTAACACTTGAAGGTTTATGAAATAGACATCCTGATTATGTCATCATTTAAATTTCATCTATTTTAAACTTTGATTCTAGTCAGGCTTTTGATTAAAGCATTTTCAAATACTTTAATGAAAGATAATTTCAATATTTAAAAGGAACTTTCAAATAAATAAAAATATGCATCTAAAATTAATATTTCTGACAAAAATATAAATCAGTATTCTGAAGTTTAGAAAAAGACTATAAAAAGCTTAATGACCTAGTGATCGGGAGAGCTACTTTTATATTGTTTGCCATATGGTGGAAAAAAAGAGAAAGATGACAATTCTTTTGTTAATTAGTTTTCCCTTTAAACAATCTCATAATGGCAAACACAGATGATAAGAAAAGAGAGTAAGAAAGCTAAAATAATTAAATCACTGAAATATTACAGCTGTTAATATTTGTGTATATTTCTTTTGTCTTTTGCTCTGGTTTTAATTTAGGTATGATTATATTGCAGATATAATTTTATACCCCTTTATCTTTAATAATCCAATATTTTTGTTATCAACCTATCCTAAACATTTTGTAGGTAAAATTATTCTAAAACATTTTAATCAATGTATAATATTCTATCAAATGGATATTTTATAGTTTGTTTCCATAGTTTTATTTTTATGTAATTTTGAAGTCACTATTATAAAAGTACTGCTATAGTATTTTTGTTCATGATGCTTTCATAGCATTTGATGAAATTTTGTTTTATCATCTCTGAAATTAAAAGTGAAATGCTATACTGCTATTTGTTATCTTAAACTATATTACAAAAATTGTATCAAACATATTTTAAATCATTTAAAGTGCTACCTAAAATAGATGACACCTCTTTTATCATACCCTTGTCAACATTATATATTCAATATAGGCTAATTTTTTAAAAATATATTTTATTGATTTTTTACAGAGAGGAAGGGTGAGGGATAGACAGTTAGAAACATCGATGAGAGAGAAACATCGATCAGCTGCCTCCTGCACTCTCCCCCCCACCCCTACTGGGGACGTGTCCGCAACCAAGGTACATGCCCTTGACCGGAATTGAACCCAGGACCCTTCAGTCGTCAAGCCGATGCTCTATCCACTGAGCCAAACAGGTCAGGGCAATATAGGCTAATTTTAATAATGAAAATTCAAGTTGATGGACAGTCAGTGTAAATTGTTTAATCTGAGTTGTCTTCTGAAATCATTAAACAGTTTAAGTTTCATAGAAAAGATTAGAGAGGACAAAATAGGCAGCTTGAAAAATGTTAGAAGTTGAGTGAACAATGATGGTCTTTGTAGGTAGGTAGCAAAGACA
Organism: Murina feae; assembly: GCA_004026665.1. Classification (NCBI taxonomy): domain Eukaryota; kingdom Metazoa; phylum Chordata; class Mammalia; order Chiroptera; family Vespertilionidae; genus Murina; species Murina feae. The sequence continues at coordinate 15,124 of PVJC01030089.1, read as the reverse complement.
ATGGGAATATTCAAGGACATTTTAGATCTATTTTGAAGAAGAAATTGACAATTGTAGGTGGTGAAATTAGAATGGACTTAAAATTGATTTTCGGAAATGTAGCCAGAATTTAGAGTAAGTTTGTGGCCTCAGAATTTCATTTTATGCACATATTCACACACTCCAAAACTGAAAAAAAAAAAAAAAAAGCGTGGTGTTTTTGCTTGTACATATGAGTATATTTTGGTAGTGTCTGTTAGTGTGCGTATGAGTATGTACAGGGATATGCATGGATAAGTATATGTTTATGTGGTTGATATACATGTGTGAGTGGAAATGTATATGTGAGATGTGCACATGTTTGTTTGAGGATGTGTATATGTGTATGTGCACCTTCTGAGGGAATATATACTTCCATTTTGAGCATATAAAGTATGAGATGATATTGGAGGCTGAGATGAGATGATCAGTATGAGGGGGAAAATTAGGATTTGAAACTATTATAAATGCAAATATACGAAAGTATATAATGAAGTTAAGTCATTAATAGAATCAACTAAGATATAGAATGAGGTGAAGTCACAAAATTATTATTATATGATGCCACATAAAATCACTGGTGACCTTAACCAGATCAGTTTGAATCAGGGTATAACCCTGATTTGAGGTTGTCAAACAATAATTAGGAAATCAAGAAGAGAGACAGTATAAACAGACTACTATTTCAAGGAGTGTGGTTATAAAGAAGAGCAGGTATGATATACAGTTGGATTGTGTTAGAGGCAAATATAAGGGTTGGGTTTTTTGTTTTGTTTTCTTTTGATTAAAGATCTAATATAATAAAAGAGGAATATGCAAATTGACCATTACTCAAGACACCTGAGCCACACCCACCAGCCAATCAGAGTGGCTGTATGCAAATTAGCCCAGCCAAGATGGAAACCAGCAGCTACGGAGCTAGAGCAAACCAAAGGCTGCTGTTGCAACTGCCTGCCTAGGCTGGCTGAGCCTCTGTTCATGGCCATGCCCACCAGCCAATCAGAGCGGGTGTATGCAAATTAACCCAGCCAAGATGGAGGCTGACAGGGCAGCTCTCTGCACTGGGAGCCTCGTGGCCAGCATAGCTGTGCCAGGTGTGTTAGCTCAGTGGGGGGGGGGGTCCGGCCTGGGGCCTCCTCAGAGCATCCAGGAGCAGCTGTCCTGGGTCCACTGCCTGGCTCCGCCCCCCAGGGGCCTCCTCGGGGCATCCAGGAGTGCCCATCCAGGGTCCACTGCCTGCCTCCGCCCCCCAGGGGCCTCCTCGGGGCATCCAGGAGTGCCCATCCAGGGTCCACTGCCTGGCTCTGCCCCCCAGGGGCCTCCCCGAGGCATGCAGGAGCATGGGGGCCTCTGCGGGGTGTGCAGGAGCAGCCGTTCTGGGTCAACTGCCTGGCTGTGCCCCAGGGGCCTCCGTGGGGCTCCAGGAGTGCCTGTCCTGGGTCTGCTGCCTGGCTCCACCCGGGGGCCTCCTCGGGGGCGTGCAGTAGCACCCGTCCAGGGTCCGCTACCTTCATCTGCCCCCCAGGGGCCTCCACAGGGTGTGTGGGAGTGTTTGCTGCACAGTGCGGAGAATCCGAAGCCAGTCCACCCCAGGTGTGTTTGCTCAGCAACAGGGCCTCACCGAGGGATCCTGCACCAGCATGCGCCCCTGGCTTGCCACCCAGCTCTGCACCAGGTGTGTCCCCTCAGAGGTGGGGGCCCACCAGGCATGTGCGATCATGAGCTCTCCGGTGGGAAACATCCAGGCCTGCACTCACCAGCCCTCCCACCCCCCAGTGTACAAACCCTGAAGGGGCTGTGGGCAGCCTGAACATGGCCCTCAGCCCCTCACCCAGGCTGTCCAGGCATGTCAGCAGGTGGACATCCGAGATGTCCCAGACTGCAAGAGGACACAGGCCAGGCTGAGGGACCCCCACCCCCTGAGTGCACACATTTTTATGCACTGGGACCCTTATAACATGTTTTGGCATTATAAGAATAATCTATTAGATATGTAGAAAGAAACCCATTCAAAGACTAAAATGTGGAGGATGGGATCCAGTATACAATTAAGAGATTTTGTCTTGAGAGAAGGGACCATAGGAGGGATGAAAGGAAGATGTACTTACTTAACAGATAGAGTTTAATAAATAGTGATGAAGGTGAAAAACCACCAGTCTGGTGACTTCTATTTTAAAAACAGACTAGGGGCCCATTGCACAAAAATTTGTGCACTCAGGAGGGTCCCTCAGCCCAGCCTGTGCCCTCTCGCAGTCTGGGACCCCTCGGGGGATATCTACCTGCTGGCATGCCTAGCCAGCCTGGGTGAGGGGCTTATGGCTGTTTGCAGGCTGGCCAAGGCCCCCCAGTGGGGACCCTCACACCATGGGGGTGTGGCCAGCCTGGGTGAGGGGCTGAAGGCCATTTTCAGGCTTCCCATAGCCCCTTCAGGGTTTGGTTCCCTACTGGAGTAACTGGCCAGCCTGGGTGAGGGGCTGAGGGCCGTTTTCAGGCTGCCCACAGCTCCCATTGAGCCAACATCCTAGCGAGGCTGGCTGGAATCAGGTTCTGGAGTTTATTTATCTTCTATAATTGAAACTTTGTTACCTTGAGTGGAGGCCTAGGCAGGCAATGAAGCTTCCTGTTTGCTTCAGCTCCATGGCTTCTATAATTGAAACATTGTTGCCTTGAGCAGAAGCTCAGCCGGTCTAACGGAAGCCTCCTGTTTGCTCTAGCTCTGTGGCTGCCAGCCACCATCTTGGCTGGGTTAATTTGCATATAACCGCTCTGATAGGCTGGGGGCATGGATTGGCTGGTGGTCATGGCTTAGGTGTCTCAGAGTGATGGTTAATTTGCATACTACTCTTTTGTTAGATTTGACTAAGGGCCTGGTGCACAAAAATTTGTGTACTCAGGGGGGTCCCTCAGCCCAGCCTGTGACCTCTTGCAGTCTGGGACCCTGTGGGGGATGTCCATCTGCTGGGGTGCCTGGCCAGCCTGGGTGAGGGGCTGAGGGCCATTTTCAGGCTGCCCACAGCTCCCATTGACCCAAGGTCCCAGCGAGGCTGGCTGGAATCAGGTTCTGGGGTTTATTTATCTTCTATAATTGAAACATTATTGCCTTGAGCAAAGGCCCAGCTGGCCTAGGCAGGCAGTTGCAGTGGAAGCCTCCTGTTTTCTCTAGCTCCGTGGCTGTCGGCCGCCATCTTGGCTGGGTTAATTTGCATATAGTCACTATGATTCGCTGGCGGGTGTGGCTTGGCAGGTGGGCGTGGCTTAGGTGTCTCAGAGTGATGGTTAATTTGCATATCACTCTTTTATTAGATTAGATTATTAGGTGATATTCTAACTTTTATGAGAATAGCTGTTCTCAGACAAAAATTATGAATACAAGACTAGTATGATAGAACTGCAGAGAAGTTTTGACTATCAGTTTGACTTTAATGGTCTTGAATTTTTTTAACATTAATCTGAATATATGATTTTTCAGAAGCAATACTCACTTAATTAGAGGTAAATGTGGAGAATCACTGTATTGATTATATCATAATTATGAATTTATTAGGCAATTTAAGTTAGAGTTGGCAAATATTTGAGCCTGTTGCAAAACTATATTTATAATTCTTATACATTGAATACAAGCTGGAAAAGGAGAACGTGATGGAAGAAAATGGAAAACTATTTTGAGGAAACTAGAATAGTTTGTATAATTGCTTTTGACACATTTTACACTTCTCATCTCCTTTGAGAAGTCTGGTGATTCAGAGGCAAGTGGACTAAAGATGGGATGTTTCATGTGTTATTTGTTACCACAACAAGTAACTCCTATTTGTCAAGTATTACCTCAGGTCCCACAGAAATACAGCATAAAAAAATAGTAAATTAAAAAAAATTCTTACCACCCTGGAACTTATATCCTAGTGCCAGAGGGCAATAATAAATAAATAAACCCATTTATAATATATCAGCATGCAGTACATGCTATAAATAAAATAACACAAACATAGCTAAAGAGAAAAGTGAATATGCTTAAAATTTGATGGCTTGAACCAAACCATCTAGGATGATGATATTTAAAAAGCAGCTTTAGGAAGTGAAAAAAAAATGTCTAAGAATATTCGAGGAAGTGTATTTAGGCAACAGGAATAGCAAGTTAAAGATCCTGAGTTTGTGGTACACTTGACAGGTTTGAGGAAAGGCAAGCAGCTAGTGTGGCTGAAGGATATTGCGTGTAAGTTTTTGGAGAAAGCAAGGAACTCTGGTGGAAACTTTATATTTTTCATACGAGTGAAAGAAACTGGTTGAAGTGTCCTGCACGAGGGAATGACATAATCTGATTCACACATTAAAATGAGTACTGTGGTTTTGGTGGCCAATAGAAGTATAAGGATAGAAACCGAGCAGTTGGGAGGCTATGGAAACATTCCAGCTGAGATATGTATGGAATAGTGTTAGTGATGCGAGAGGATGGTTGTATCCAGATGACATTTCTTATAAATTTAATATGTGTCCCACCCATTGCTCTTAGATATTTATTCAAAGGTGAAAACATGAGTAATTTAGAAAATAAAAGTTAAATGTATTGCTTGCTTAAACAAGTGAAAATCATATTGTGTGGTTCAATGTATTGAGCAAGGCATACATCTTTTTACATAAGATTTTAGGATGTGTTGAGTTTTGTAGTTGACACACTTTCAATGTGGAAGGGTTTCTAAAGGAATTGGTTGAATCTCAGTGTGTGTGTGTGTGTGTGTGCGCGCGCGTGCCTCACTTTATTTGGGCTTTATATATGCTGCATTTTTTCTTTAATTTTTACTTTTGACACTATTATATATTCCCTTTATCTCCCACTTTGCCCCTCTCCAACTAGCCCCCATTCCTAATGCCCTCTATCATCACCACCCCGTTATCTGTGTTCATGGGTATGGATTGAATCTGAAGTGTAGAAAGAAGTGCTTCCATTATGAAAATGCATATTTTTCTAGGACAGTGGGAACATTTAGTTTTCATTTATAAACCGATCACAAAAGTTTCCATGCAAAAGTGATAGCTTACGTCCTGTGGTAGGGGCAGATGTGATGAAAACATGGGAAATTGGGAAGATTAAGTATGGACTACACGTATAAGTTAAGAAGGAAAATAAATACAAATTTTAAGCAAGTGTGAAAAGGGGAGTTAATGGGCACTGATTGTTCTAAAAGATGGGATGACATGAATTCAACAATATACAAAAGGAAATACATCTGTGGGAAGGTACGTACTTTTTTTTCCTGAGGGGGGGAAAAAAAGGAATAGGTATTTTTGAAGAGAGGGATGTAAGGCATGTCACATTTTCTAATCAAAGTGAATTTCTGAGACTGCAAATTGCTGGGAGTTGTGATGGGTTTTTACTGAAGAGGTGTTAGACACTTAAAGACATGGAGAACTTATTTTTTAAAATTGCATCAATTGTTATAAAATATCATTTGAAAAATATATAGTACTTTCTCTTAAATTACTATTTCATGGCCCTCTGATATATTTAACCTTGTCAATACTATTCATTTTCAAAATTTGCCATTGACCTACTTCTTCTAAAGGGTCTATTTTAGTGTAGTTATGATGATATTTATATTTTATATGTTGCTAATTGGTCTTGTAATACCTTGAACAGGAACTTCATTTATCTTTGTCCCAGGACTTCAGTGCAATTTTAGCTAGCCTGTAAGGATTCTGAAAAGACACTTTAGGAGAAAAAAAAGAAAAGAAAGAGAGAGATGCATACTTTTGACTGTTATTAAAATGATTATCTACATCCTAAATTTTTGAGCCTATGCAATTACATCAGTTTGAAAGAAAAATCTAAATTTAATTTACTATTCTTTTCTTCAGTATCCTTAAATATGCAATGAATTATTAGAAGCAGGGGAACTAAAAAGTAAATAGGTTTTTGTTGTTGTTTTTTGTTTTGTTTTGTTTTTAGAAAATGTAACAATGACTTTTTAGAAATATTTGATTTTATAGGTATTTTTGACTTAAGTCTCTATAGTTATTGCTGAAGATTAGAGTCTCCACCTACACTTCATCACATTGAGAAGACCAAAGCCTAGCTGAACCCATATTTCAAGGCACTAAAATGCTCTCAATCTAAACAAATAAATCAAACAGGAACACACACAATAAACAAAGGAGTATCAGCCTTACACACTTAATGGATAGTTATTAGATACCTATTAAGGGTCCAGCATTGGGCCATATGTAGACTTATATGACAATTACGGTATTTTAAATAATAGCAATTTTTAAATTGCTTAATGAATGAATCAAGTTATAGCAATAATTTTTACAATTTATTACAGATTTTAAGTAAAAATATATCGAATATATATTTTATAATATATATTATCTCTCTGTATAAAACCCTAATATGTAAATAGACTGAATGACAAAGCCAAACAACCAAACAACTGATCACTATGATGTGCGCTGACCTCCAGGGGGTGTGTGGGAACATGGTGGGTGCTGGCAGCAGGCGAGAGAGTGCGGAACATGGTGGGCGTTGGCTGTGGTGGGATGGTGTAGCAGGTGAGCAGGGGCACCAGACCAAGGCGGGGCACCAGTTGCTATCATTGGGGCAAGCCTCTGGTGGTTACTGAAAATTCTTTGCTCCTTGTACCATGGTCCCAACTGGCACTTGCATCTGCTGCCAGTGCCAGCCCCTGCCAGCACCAGAGCCACTGCTTATACTGCTGCTGGCACTGGAGAAGCTGCTTGCACCCACTGCCAGTGCTGGCCACTTTCATGCCTGCAACCAGCACCATAGTTGCAGCTTGCACCCACTGCTAGCACCCAGTGCCAGTCCTGATCACTCAGCACCATCAGTGGGTGCGAGCAGCAGCTGCCAGCCCGATCGCCCCTGAGGGCATCTTCACCTCACCCTGCTCCTGAGGAACAATCAGGGCAGCAGCCACCACTCACACCCACTGACGGCACCAGCCACGTTCGCATCTACTGCTGGCACTGGCCCCAATCACTCCATACCATAGTGGGTGCAAGCAGGGCTGCCGGCATACAGGGGACTGGGGGTCGTGGTGGGAGGGACCAGGTGAGGGTGCAGAGAATGAGCTGGACCTGCCCCTGTGCCCACCACATCCTCATGGCCCAAAGTTCCTTTCAAGGTGCACAGACTCGTGCACTAGGCCCCTAGTTAATTTATGAAATCCTTCCCAAAACACTGTGTAAGAATGCTTTTAAAAAGAAGAAAGGAAAGATCCAGAACTTGGAGTGAGAGTATTCAAAGAGCCCTGGGGGGAAATATTAAACTCACAGATAATTGCACAGTGTTTAACCCATTGAGTTTTGATTAAATAGCTTTATAAGTATCTTGCTTTTCCAAATAATAATAAAGGATCATGCGGAATAAATAACCAGCTTTGCTCTTTTGGAACTAGATGGAGGTTTCAAACATGGTTGTTTCTAACAAGGAGTAGATTTAGGGGGTTGCAAAATGAGGAAAAAGGTTAATTTAGTTTTTCTGTTAGTATATTGTTTAAACTTTTACATTATGAACACGTGAATTTTGTAATAAAAACATGAGTTACTTAATGCATGAAACATTCAGGATGTGTATACATGTATTTAATGATAAATGATAAGGTAAAGTAATTAATCTGAAATTATTTCTGTTTTAGAAGGGAAAGTTAACTTAGAGTCTGAAAGATGAAACTGGTATACAGAATTAGAGAAAATATAACAATGAGAAAGTTTAATGCAGCTAAAACAAATTCACATTTTTTCATCCCTCTTCTGTTGTAAAAATTCCCACCTGCTCTGTATTGTGTTTTTTTTTTATTAGATTTCTGTAGTATCAATAATTCAGTTCCTGAAACTTATTTGCCTAAGCCTGTCACTGTTTTTTATAAAACTGGCATCAATCTCAAAAAAAAAAAAAATTGATGTTCCAGGTCTTATTTATCTTTGAGATGAAAGAAAGCCTTGTATTATTTGCAAATGGACTATATACATGATCTTTGTCCAGCTTCATTTTCCATGAAAAAATCCCTCAAAACAAACATGTTAAAGTTTTATTTGATAGTAGTGTATCTAATTGTTAAAGAATTTAGGAACTGGCTCTCTTTGATCTTATGTGGAAACTGAAAAATACAAAATTATACCTCAACAAAGTGGCTGAATAAGTAAAGAGATAAAAAGTAGATAAATTATCTGCATCCAAGAAAAGAAAAAAATACATGCTTTATTTTCAAAATGTTTATACTTACTGATAGAATGTTTAGAATAGAAATTATGTTTAAAATGGGCCTGAAGATAGTTGAGTGCCCAGATAGTTATCCTTAAAATATTTTAATTTGCATAAAAGCCATTACAATTCTTTGATATGATTAATACTAAGAATTTATAACCCAATTACCTAGTTATTATACAGTACAGAATATATATTACATAGTATATACATATATAACTAGAGGCCTAGTGCACAAAATTTATGCACTGGTTGGAGAGATTCCTCAGCCCAGCCTGCACCCTATCACAATCTGGGAGCCCTTGGAGAATGTTTGACTGACAGGAGAGGACCTAAGCCACCAGTCAGACATCATTAGCACTGCTGCAGAGGCATGAGAGACTCCCGCCATTGCCACTCCATTCGCCAGCTGTGAGCCCATGCTCAGGGCTTCTGTCTGAGCAGCACTCCCCCTGTGGGAGTTCACTGACCACCAGGGGGCAGCTCCTTCATTGAGTTTCTGCCCCCTGGTGGTCAGTGTGCATCATAGCAACTGGTCATTCTACTGTTCAGTTGATTTGTATATTAGCCTTTTATTACATAGGATTATTATATAGGATAGCCTAAGCAACCAGCCAACCAGCTGAGCATTCGACCATCCTACCGGCAACTATGATGCACACTGACCACCAGGAGGCAGACACTCAACACACAAGTGGAAACCACAGGCATGGAAAAATGGAACAGACTGATGAATCTCAGAGGGAAGGGGGAAGGGGAAAAGGTGAGAAGAGATTAACAAAGATCTTATAAGCATACTAGAGGTCCCATGCAGAGATTCGTGCACTGGTGGGGTCCCTCAGCCTGGCCTGCACCCTCTCACAATCCGGGACCCCTCACAGGATGTTGGACACTCAGTTTCAGCCCAATCCCCGCAAGCCAGGCCAAGGGACCCCACCAGTGCATGAATATGTGCACTGGAGCCTCTAGTTATATTATAAAGAGTAATATTATAATAAACCATGCAACATTATTCTATAATGCTGTGGTTCCCAACCTTCCTAATGTCGTGACCCTTTAATACAGTTCCTCATGTTGTGATGACCCCCAACAATAAAATTATTTTCGTTGCTACTTCATAACTGTAATTTTGCTACTGTTATGAATCATAATGTAAATACCTGATATGCAAGATATATTTAGGTGACCCCTGTGAAAGGGTCGTTCAACCCCCAAAGGTAGCGGTTCTTAACCTGTGGGTCGCAACCCCTTTGGTGGTCAAGCAACCCTTTCACAGGGGTCGCCTAAGAGCATCCTGCATATCAGGTATTTACATTACGATTCATAACAGTAGCAACATTACAGTTATGAAGTAGCAACGAAAATAATTTTGTGGCTGGGTCACAACATGAGGAACTGTATTTAAAGGGCCAGAAGGTTGAGAACCACTGCCCAAAGGGGTCATGACCCACAGGTTGAGAACTGCTGCTATAATGATTTAAGAATATGTTTCCCCCCCCCCAGAAATCTTTGTTTACATTTAGAAGAATATATGATAAAACATACAATCTATCTTGGCAGGTGTGGTGGAGCATCGCTCTATGAACCAGGAGGTCACTGTTGTGGGCTTGATCCCCAGTAGGGACCATGCACAATTTCTGGGACAAAATTTTGGCTCTGATCCTTTTATTTGGAAATCAGCTAAAATTGAATTCATCCTTGAGTGTTTCCATTATGAGTTTAAGACATAAATGGCAACTTACATATTCAGTTGGTATAGACTCTCTTTTTTCCAATGAGAAATTTGATTTGTTTAAAAGTGGGACTTTTCTGCTGTTAAATAAAGAAGAATATTCATTAACCAAAACTTCTTTTCTATTTTATGAAGTAGATTTTTGTTTCAGGAAATATTTTATAGTTTTCAATTCTTAATAAGAAGAGATTTTTGCTTTCATTAACCTACACAAGTATCTCTTTTAATTAAACATAGTATTTTTCAATTACATTGAATTAAATGTATTTAAAATAATGTAAGAATGAAAAATTATACTTCATTGAAATTGCCTGCTTAATTCTTTAAAAAATTTCTTCCTCTTCAAAAGCCAGTTTCATATTAAGAAATATTTTCCTTTGGAAGTAAGAATCTGTGTAAATATATTTAAACTGATTGTACAACATTAACCATTTCTTGAAATTTTCTATGGACATTTTGTAATTTTTCTTTAACATTCTGAAGTTGTGTTTTGTTGAGAAGTTAAGTCATCTTTGTTTGCTTGTTTAATCCCTTTTTATATTTTTGTGGTAGGGGTGGTGGTGTTAGTACAGCCAAGCACGACTTTAAGGAGCACATTTTACCAAAACTAGAGGGTGTATGTCACAGAGACTGTTGTCCAAAACAAGCTTAGCTTCCTCATTTTCACTCTACACTTTTGTGATTTAGAAAAAAAGTACTTGACTTTCATAGGATAATGGAGGTAGTTAATAAATAAATAGGTTGGGGGGGAGTTGGGAGATCAACTGAAGGACTTGCATGCATGCATAGGAGCATCATCAGTGGACACGGGAAACTGGGGGTTAGGGAGGAGGGGGGGGAAGGGCAAGGGGAAAAATGGAGACCTATCTATCATCTGTTGTAATACTTATCTATCACTTGTTGTAATACTTTAAGCAATGAAATAAAAAAATAAATAAATAAATAAAAATAAATAAATAAATAATAAATTCATAAATAAATAAATGAAGTTACCTCATTCTATGTCATGAACAATGTCTAGTACTCTTTTCCTTATTTTAGTTCCTAACACGCTACAAGAAGGTCCAGTCCCTACTTTTTTATTCCTTTGTGAGGCACTTCAGCTTCCACAGTGACCTAAGTTTGAAAAAAATCTTAATATTACTTATTTAAATTTATTTAAATTTTTAATCTTTCTTTATGATGAGAATACTCGTGTTCTACTCTTAGTACATCTCAATTATACAATACAGTATTATCGATTATATAGTCACCAACTATATAGTCAGACCTTACTCATCTTATCACTGAAACTTTGTATCATTTTATCAAACTCTCTATACTTCCACTCCCACCAGCCTCTGTCAACAGCCATTTACCACTTCTATCGTTTCATAGCTTATTCTAGATTCCACATATAAGTGATCCCATGCAGTATCTGTCATTCTCTATCTGGCTTATTTCATTTAGCATAATGCACTGCAGGATCATCCATATTTTTGCAAAGGACAAGATTTCCTTCTTTTTTAACGCTGGTAATTTTCTATTATCTTTCTATCTATCTATCTCACATTTTTAACTACCCATGCATCTGTTGGGAGCCACTGAGATTGTTTCCATAATTTGGCCTTGTGAGATGCTGCGATGAACATGAAAGTAAGGAAGTAAGGTGTCTCTTACTAATACTAAGGGGGACATCTGTAATGCTCTCAACAATGAACTCATAGATAGAAAGATAGATGATAGATAGATAGATAGATAGATAGATAGATAGATAGATAGATAACAAATAGAGCATTCCTAGTGCATAATGATTTTTGTCTGTTGGTTGTTGTGCCACCACATTTGTACAAAAACCTCTATTATGCAGGGGTCTCCAGAGAAAGGGAAAGAAGGAATTCACTTATGTCTTTGTGGGTGCTGGCAAGTCCAAAACTTTTTGGGTAGACTGGCAAGCTAGAGATCCAGGGAAGAGTTTATGTAACGCAGTCTGAAAGAATTTCTTCTTTCTCAGGGGCTAATATTCTAACTACTGGTTTTCCAATATAAAAGAAGAAATTAAAAACATCTTTTGTGAAGTAATTATATTCATTTGATACATTTTCTTTGGTATTTCATTGTATACTTTTGCGAGGATAAACGAATGTTTGATACCTAGCCAGTTTGATTCAGTAGGTAGAGTGTGGGCCTGCAGACTGATGAGCCTTGGGTTTGATTCTAGTCAAGGGCACATACCTGGGCTGTGGGCTCGATCCCATGTGGGGATATGAAGGAGGCAGCCAATAAATGATTCTTTCTCATCATTGGTTTCAATCTTTCTCCCTCTCCCTTCCTCTTTGAAATCAATAAAAAAAAAGTATTTTTTTAAATGCTTGAATCACAGTGTTTAAAGTTAGAATATTTGTGGAGGAAATATTTGCAACAATAAAAACATAGCAAGCAAAAATACAATGGATTTCATTTCTTAATAGATTTACTAATAACAATTTAGCATATTTATAGCATGTAGTTTTCAGGATAGACTGGCAGATGCCATATAACCAAATTTATATGTTTTTGCTTATCAGCACTAAAATATACATTGAGCCTACTAGAGTATGACAAACAGAAACACTTTTAATTTGTTTTAAGAACAAAAATAAGAATTAGAGTATAAAAAATGAGTGCAGCACTATTCAAACCTATGTTCTTGCTTTGAGCATCCATAATGTTACATTATTAAGCAAATTAGGGGTCTGCTGTCCATTTGATTTTCTATTTCAAGTTTTACATTAATTGCTATGACATTTCTGTATACATTATATGCAATTTTTCCAGATTTAAAAAAGAAAAAATGACTTTTTCGTGATGCTTTTCAAGTAAAACCTGCTACTTCAATTGATTCTAAAATGTACTTTATACAAATGGAATAGTTAAGTAAAAACATGGGACCCTTTGTTAAATACATGGTAGACATTTTAAGAGCTTTCAAATACTCAATTACTGGCTTGTTAACTCTGAATTGTGGCCAGAGAAAAAAAGGAATGTGAACAAACATCGAGGCTGCTGAAAGCTATTTCTATTCATTAAGAAATCCTCTAAAATGTTTTTCCCCAAGACCAGTGTACTCTTGACAGTACAGCTAACAAACAGTATATTCCTCACCATTTATTTTCATGAACTTAATTGACCATTTCAGCAAAGAAATGGTCCTTTATGATAATAACAAGGTAAAAGGTGGTAATTGACTGAAATGCTTGAGTACAGCTAGCTAAAACCACTCTCCATTAATGGAGACCGGAATGAAAGGAATGAAAGTTTCAGCCAATTGAGGGAAAATCGCAAGGTTTTTTAAAACTCTATTGTCTTGAATAAGAAAACAATGTTTTGATGAAGCAGAAACTTTAAAAGGGTATGTAGAAAACAGAAAAGATCACATCAAAAATTGTTTTGAAGAGCAACTGATTATCATGCACCATGCATGATGTATTATGGAAAATTGACACTATTTTAAAAGCTTTTTTTTTTCAGTATTATTATGCTGTCAGCACAATACTATTTCATGTGAATAAGACCAAGAGAATTCATTAGTGTTCTCAGAAGTTGTTAACAAATATTGTGTGAAACAAATGTTTGGTAATCTAAAATAATTATGGAAGTTTTTTAAACAACTGGGTTTCATAAATTATTAAGGACTAGAGGCCCAGTGTACAAAAATTTGTGCACTCAGGGGGTCCCTCAGCTTGGCCTGTGCCCTCTTGCAGTCTGGGAATCCTTAGGGGATGTCCACCTGCTGGCTTAGGCCTGCCCCTTAGGGAAGCAGGCCTAAGCTGGCAGTCAGACATCCCTCTGGCAGCCCGGGAGCCCTTGGAGGATGTCCACTTGCCAGCAGGGAGCAGGTTTAAGTTGCAGTTGGCAATGCTTAGTGCTGCTGAGGAGGCAGGAGAGGCTCCCACCACCACCGCTGTACTGGAAGCCTTCAGCATGGTTTGTGGCTGAGGAGAACCCCCACTGTGGGAGCGTAGGGACCATCAGGTTGCAGCTCCTGCATTGAGCACCTTCCCCTGGTGGTCAGTGTGTGTCATAGTGACCAGTCATTCCCCAGTCGTTCTGCTGTTAGGGTCAATTTGCATATTACCCTTTTATTATATAGGATAGAGGCCTGGTGCATGGGTGGGGGCCGGATGGTTTGCTTTGAAGGGTGTCCCAGATAAGAGTGGAGTTCCCGCTGGGGTGCCTGGCCAGCCTGGGTGAGGGGCTGAGGGCTGTTTGCAGGCTGGCCTCCATCTTGGTTGGTTTAATTTGTATATAGTCACTCTGATTGGTTGTTGGGTGTGGCTTGGTGTAGCAGTGTGACACCAATTTACATGTTTCTCTTTCATTAGATTAGATTTTATATTTATTGACCAAAAGTTTTTTGAACTCTAAAATAAATTTTATATTTATGTAAATTAATTTTAAAACACCAAAAATTACTGTTATTAATTTATATGATTTAATTTATAATCATAATTTATGAATAAATATATTATAACTAACATACTCTCTCACTAAGGGTATTCATATTTAAAACTTAACCACCACTATTGACTTTACTTTTCTGTCTAGACAAGGACCTTATCTAGTCACATAAATTGAGAAAATACCCAAATCATTAGAGTCTTGTTACAAAATCATTCAAATACACATTTATTCATATTTATGCTACTTATTTTAAAAGGAAACTCTTAATAAATAATAAGACATTTCAATGATTGGTTTGCTTTGCTTATCTTTATTTTTCATTTTATAAAATACTAGAGGCCTGGTGCACAAAATTTGTGCACAGAGTGGGGGTGGGGGGTAGGGGTTGTGTCCCTCAGCCCAACCTGCACCCTTTCCAATCTGGGACCCCTTGAAGGACGTCGGACTGCCCATTTAGGCCCGATCACACTGGTGAGATTGGGCCTAATGGCAGTCGGACATCCCTTTCACAATCAAGGACTGCTGATTCCTGACCTCTTGCCTGCCGATTACCCCTACCCACTCCCCTGCCAGCCTGATCAAATCCTAACTGCTCCTGTGCTGGCCTGATTGTCCCTAACTGCCCTCCCCCTGCCAGGATGTTCTCCCCCTCAACTGTCCTCCCCTGCAGGCCTGGGTCCCTCCCAACTGCCCTCCCATACAGGCAGGGATTCCCCCCAACTGCCCTCCCATAC
>PVJC01030088.1:0-21423 GCA_004026665.1 Murina feae | reverse complement strand
CAATGTTATCACTGATAAAGGTTTAATCTCCAACATTTATAGGGAACTCATACAAGTTAACAAAAAGAAGACAAACAATCCAATCAAAAAATGGGCAAAGGACCTAAATAGACACTTTTCAAAAGAGGACATTCAGAAAGCCAAGAGACATATGAAAACATGCTCAAAGTCACTAATCATCCGAGAGATGCAAATCAAAGCAACAATGAGGTACCATCTCACACCTGTAAGAATGGCTATCATCAACAAATCAACAAATGACAAGTGCTGGAGAGGATGCGGAGAAAACGGATCACTCGTGCACTGCTGGTGGGAATGCAGACTGGTGCAACCACTGTGAACAGTATGGGGTTTCCTCAAAAAATTAAAAATGGATCTCCCTTTTGACTCTGTGATCCCACTTCTGGGAATATATCCTAAGAAACCAGAAACACCAATCAGAAAGGACATATGCATCCCTATGTTCATAGCAGCACAATTTACCATAGCTAAGATTGGAAACAGCCTAAGTGCCCATCAGCAGATGCATGGATTAGAAAGCTGTGGTACATCTACACAATGGAATACTATGCTGCTGTAAAAAGGAAGGAGTTCTGAGCATTTGCAGCAGCATGGATGGAACTGGAGAACATAATGCTAAGTGAAATAAGCCAGTCAATGAAAGAAAAATACCACATGTCCTCACTCATCTATAGATAATAATAACCATTATAAACTGGTGAACAAAAATAGATACAGAGGCAGAGCAGCATCAAACAGACTGTCAAATTACAGCAACAAGGACAGGGACATGGGGGGGGTAGTAACAGATCAGCCAAGGGACTTTGGTGCATGCATTTAAGCAAAACCAATGGACACAAAACACTGGGGGATACGGGAGGCTGGGAGAAGGGCAGGGGGAAAAAGAGATATATGTACTAATCTTTGTAAAACTTTATGTAATAATAAAAAATGAAAATTAAAAAAAATAACAACAAAAGTTACTTTTTACAATGATAAATAGATTACACATACATGATAGTAAATGGCTATAAAAATGTGCATCTTGTCAGTGCTGCTATCTGGTTGGTTTATTTAAAATAAATGAATATTGAACATTTATATGTCTTTAGAAATCCTTATTATTTATTTTAATAATAAGGCATTTCAAAGCATGAAATACAAAGCAAGGTCCTTTGCTCCATAAAACCTGAAACGTAGATTAGAAATAAATAAATTGTGTACTAATGGGAATAGAGAAATGTCTTTCTTCTTTGTCAGAGAAGATAGAGGTCATGAGAAAGATGACAGAGGACAAAGACAAGAAGGATTAAAGAAAGGCACTAAACAATGTTTAGTACAAAAGATATGGAAAAACTAGGAAGATAAAGAAAAGGAGAAACCAAATGTAGTAGAAGAAGAATATTATATTATTCCACAAGTATATAAATAATAAGAAAAAAGATTCAACTCCTTCTTCTGAAAGCTCTATAATTTATGTTTGAAGGGATCATGAAAATGTGTGTTTGTTTCTTTTTTCCCCTCCAGAACTGTTTAAATGAATACTTTATGCGTACTCCCTCATTAATCTTTTCTTACTAACTGTGAAGAATGTAATTACTTCTGTTTTATATTTGAAAAAATATGTTTATGGTCTATTTTGATGTAAAATGCTGCTGTTTTGCAATGAACAAGATTTGGGAATAAAGATGAGACGACCTAGCTCCATTTACCAAAACACAGACAGGACTGTAAATCTTGTTGGCAAAATATAAAGGAGACCCAATACGTTTTTGTGTAATTTTTGCATATGCGAACTAAAGAGATAGATGATAAAAAAGAGCAGTATATCTCTTACACTGCTCCCATTTCTAAAAATATATAACTTCGTGAAAATATATTGAGTTTAAATGTGTGGTATGAATAAAACATATTTTTTAATTGAAGAAAACACTTTTATGAAACAATTGGTATATCACAAAGAAAATCAGCAGCAATTACTTTAAACGGTGTACAAGCAGAATATTAATACTTGCTAAATGTTAGAAAACTGCACACACATTTTAGTTTTGCTCTCACTGATCCAAACATTTTTACATGTAATTTAAAAAATTTTATTGATATCTTAGAGAGAGGAAAGGAAAGAGAGAACCATCAATGTGAGAGAGAGACATTGCTTGCCTCCTGAACACACTCTGAGTGGAGACCAAATCACAACCTAAATATGTGTCCTAACTGGGAATTAAATCTACCACCTTTAAGTGCATGTTAGATGATTATTATTTTGGGAACCCACTAAAAGTAACCTATGTCAAGTCCAGAATCTAATTACAGCTTTCACTGAAAAGGTGTGTATTTTAGAAAGATACAAGTGATTTAGTGCATGACTTCAAAGAGAACCTATGAAGATACTCCTCCAGCAATGCAAAATACATGTGAATAAGGCAGTCATTGCTACATTGCTTATAATTGCAGAATTTTGGAATTAATCTAAATGCCAAAACACTGGAAAATGGTTGATTAAACAATAAACACAATGTAAATGCAGCCATAAATTAAGGATGAAAATCTCTATGAATGGATATGAAGTAAATTCCAGGGTATACAACTGAGTGAAAAAAATCAAAGAGTAAAAATCACTTTATAGGATTTTATCTATCATGTAAGATAGAAAAGGATATAAATGCACATACATTTATCTTCTCTTTTGTGGAAAAAATTAAAGATTGACAGGAATGAATGAGCTTGTTCACCTAGAGGTTATGAGTGAGAATAACACGGTGACATGGAGAAAATGAGGAATGAGGACACAGTAGAAGAGATGGTGAGAAAGTGGATGTTCTTTGAATATATCTCTGTGGTATGACTTTTAAAACCAAGTTAATATTTCACATTTTAAAAAACTAAATCAGAAATTTAAATCAATAGATTTGTGAGAGAATTGAAAATGGGTTACAGCCCTGACCGGTTTGGCTCAGTGGCTAGAGCGTCAGCCTGCAGACTCAAGGGTCCTAGGTTCGATTCCGGTCAAGGGCATGTACCTTGGTTGTGGGCACATCCCCAGTAAGAGGTGTGCAGGAGGCAGCTGATTGATGTTTCTCTCTCATCGATGTTTCTAGCTCTCTATCTCTCTCCCTTCCTCTCTGTAAAAAAATCAATAAAATATATTTTAAAAAAAAGAAAAAAAAAGAAAATGGGTTACAAACAGTAAAAAGGAAAACAAACCCTCTTTGTATTACAAATGAATAATATAATCACATTGAATGAAACAAAGAATAAAACTAATAAATAAACTTTAGACAACAGTGTTTTAATTATGTACTCTAAGTGAATGAAGACTGTATATAATCATTGCACTCTAGTTAACTTGTTTTCCCATAGATCTAGGTTACTGATTTTAAAACTATACATATTCTAGAATTGAGCAAATAAGTGACTATATTGTAGATAATGAGAACCATATTTCTTTTTTGTTGTTGTTATCCTCATCTGAGAATATTTTTTCCATTGATTTTTAGAAAGAGTGGAAGCGAGAGAGAGAGGGTAGAGGAGAGAGAGAGAGAGAGAAACATCCATGTGATAGAGATTAATTGATTGATTCCCTTCCACATACACCCAGACCAGGTGAGGATGGAACCTTCAACCCAGGTACGTGCCCTTGACCAGGAATTGAACCCATGACCTTTTGGTGCATGAGCAGATGCTCCAGCCACTGAGGTATACATGCCAGGGCAAGAGCCATATTTTTTACTGTTAAATAAAAGGGGAAGGCTAGAATGAATTTTGTGGTATTGAATTAGAATCAAAGTTACCAGAATTAAAGTTATTTTAATACAGATATATAAATATAAAATAAATATAAATATGGGTTGTTCATACATTTGCATACATCTATTTCCTAGCTCTTTCCACTCAGAGGACCCCCAAAAAAACCATGCTAGACAAGTAGCAATGATCATACCTAGTACCTAGATCTTGGCTTCTAAACACCATTGCTCCAACAAAAGGAATTAATGCTACTTGAAAAAAAAATCTAATTCAATGACTAGCACAAGGAAAGAACCAGGTAAGTCTGGAACATTTTGTTGTCTCAGAAAGCAAGGAAGTCTCAAAAAATTTGAAGATGTCAGATAAAATGTAAGTCAATATAAGGAATCTTCTAACATCTAATTTCAAGACATTTTGAACATCATACTAGATAATCATATTAATGCATTCTTTGGTGGTTGATTTTATGTGTCAACTTGACTGGGTATAAAATATTCAGATTAAATGTAATCTTGAGTGTGCCTCTTAGAGTGCTTCTGGATGATATGAGAATTTGAATTGGTAAATCTGATAAAGTAGATTGCCACCCCTTGCCCTGCACCCCCATCATTCACACAATTGGCGATGATGGTAGGCATCATCCAATCCACTAGAGGCCTGAATAGAACAAAAGGTTTCTGAAGAAGAGAGAAACTTACTTCTTTTGTTTCCTGCCTGGCTGTTTGAGCAGACACACCTTATCTCATCCTCAGGCCTCAGAATGGGATTTATATCATTGTCTCCTTCGCTTGTCAGGCCTTTAGGCTCAGTCTAGAACTGTACTATCAGTTCTCCTGGGTCTCCAGCTTATAGGTACCATGTTGTGGGACTTCTCAGCCTCCATCATCACATGAGTCAATTCCTCATAATAATCACCGTAAGTTCATATCTGTCTATCTATCTATCTATCTATCTATCTATCTATCTATCTATCATCTATCATCTATCCGACCAGTTCTGTTTATCTGGAGAACCCTGACTCATATAGATTATAACCTGTATTCTGATTGAATATTGAATATAATCTACAATCAGAAAAATGTTTGTGTCTAAACCAATAAATAAACAGATAAATACACAAATGAATAAAACAAATAAATAAATGTGGAAAAGAGAAATCTCTTAAAAGATAAATATAAAGGGAAAAATAATAACTTTCTAGTGGAGAACCTGGGAGATGCCACCTAAATAGGTGATGCTAGCTCACATTCCAGCAGTAATAAAATATCTTTATCATATACGTTCTGATGTGATGCACTGAGAAAGCACAACATCGTTTGGGTACTATTCCTGCCAGAAATTCCTAAACTGAATTCAATCCTGAGAAAACATATCAAACCCAATTTGAGGGACATTCTACAAAACACTGGCCATTGCCCATGAAAGAAGAGGAAAGATCTGAGGAACTCTTCCAGACTAAAAGAGACCAAAGTGGTTTGACAATTGTGTGGTCCTGGTCCACAAAACAAGGGACAATTGATACAATTTAAATAAAGTTTGTAGCTGGTAGAGTTCTATCAATAGTTCTTGCATTTGATAATTGGCTATGGCTATTAAAGATGGTAACATTTGGAAAGGTGGGTAAAGTTCACAAGAAAATTCTTAGTACTCTCCTTTCAACTCTCAAAGCCTAACATTATTTCAAAATGAAAATTTATTAATATTAAAAAGAAACACAATGAGGCAACTAATTGTAAGACATGAGTACAGACCAACTAATTTGAATGTCCAAATGTTAATATGTAATGGGATAACACTAAGACAAGGGCAGCAGAATAGCCAATTTTCACCATCAGAGAAGCAAAAGTTCTGAATATAAAAGTTTCAAACAGCAAACACTGCAGCTTGATATTTTAGAAGACCATCTTTCCATGGCAGGATTGACTACAAGTATGTGCCAGATCTGTTTCTTTCCCAGACACTTTTAAAAATTAACATCTCTTAAAAGCAAAGATAATGATTTTTTAGTGCCAAAACTAGCTACATTACATAATGTAATAGCCTAGATTTAGACAGAGGACTTTAGAATTTGTATTAGATATTTATAACCTAGTAAAATGTAAATATTTAGAATACATACTCATGTCCATTGTTGGCTACTATTGGACAAGAAATCTATAATAATTCTATAATAATAAAAGCATAATATGCTAATTAGATCAGACAGTCGAAAACCTTCCAGATGAAGCTGGGACTGTGAGGACCAAGCCCCTTGCATGAATTTCATGCATCGGGCCTCTAATATTATGATAAATTAACCCCCAGAACTGAAACAAATCTGAGTTTGAAGCAGACATTCCAGATCTGCAATAAATTCCCTCATAAGGGAAGTAAGAAAAAAAATATGGAGGACACATGAACTCTGAAGGTCTACAGAACTAACTTCAGAAATCAATAAGACAAAATGAAACAAGTTAATACAAAAACAAAACAAAAAAGGATGCAATTAGTGTCCCCATCTGGAAGATCAGCAATGCAGCAATAAGCAAATGTGCATCATGACCCACAGAGACAGGCAATGAGTGTGATCCCCAGGCCATAATCCTTTGCAACACAGGTACCTGGTAATTACTTAATAAATGTAAGTTATCCCTATTATACTAACATTAGCTTTTCTTTTTTATATATATTTTGTTTTAAATTTCTACTTTTAGGAATGTTTTATATTGAACTGGAGGACAGGAGGACAAATTCTTGCACCAGTGGGGTCCCTTGACGTGGCCTGCGGGAACGGATCGAAACTGCCTCTCTGACAACCCCCGAGTGGTCCTGGATTGCGAGAGGGTGCAGGCCAGCCTGAGGTACCCCACTGGTGCACAGTCAGGGCCTGGGAGGGATGTGGGAGGTTGGCCAGCCAGGGAGGGCTCTAGGGCATGTCTGGCCCATCTCGCTCAGTCTAATCAATCAGACCCCAGCAGCAAGCTAACCTGCCAGTTGGAGTGTCTGCCCCCTGGTCGTCAGTACACATCATAGTGACTGGTCACTGGTAGACTGCCCCCTGGTGGACAGTGCACATCATAGCGAGTGGTTGAGCAGCCTTAGCATATCATTAGCATATTACTTTGATTGGTTAAATAGCTGACCTGACCACCAAGCACTTAGCATATTATGTTTTTATTATATAGGACTCTACGTATGAGTTGTTTTAAATAATCTATAATAATAAAAGCATATTATGCTAATTAGACCAGACATCCTTCTGGATGTCCTTCCTTCTGGACAAAGCTGCGGCGGGCAGGAGCCAAGACAGAGGTGGCCGCCACAGTGGGTGCCAAGGTCCTTGCATGAATTTCATGCATTGGGCCTCTAGTTTACAAATAAATAGCAAATAAGAAAGGTGTTAAACAATTTTTTATTGAGGGCAATGAAGGTTGTTGTTTAGTGGGTATAAAGTTTCAGTTATGTAAGATAAATAAGTACTAGAGGGCTACCATACAATATGTTTATACTTAATAGTTTATTGTGAACTTAACCATTTGTTAAGAAGGTAGATCACAAGATAAATGTTCTTGTCACAATAAAAATGAGTAAGAAAGAAAGTGATTAAGAAATAAATGATGTTAAGAATGCTCTATTTTTCTATTTCTATTTGGTAAACTGTATTTATTAATGTTTGCACTTGAATTATGTAGATTATGTTTTGATTACAAGGAGGGAAGGTGTTTTGTTCAGAAGTTATCCAAATCAGATATTAGTCAAATCAGATAGAAGAATTATGTTGCAGAGCAGTGATCACCAAGGTGAATTTGTCTGACCTAGCTAGCTTGTCAAGTCTATGTTTTCCACTCTACCTAGCCATACAAAGCTACAGGTACTGTTCGAGAATTAGAACCATAAAGAGCAATAGCAGTGAGCTGATCTATGAACTCTGCCTCTGGCCTGGCATCACCTTTCCTGTTGATGGAAAGCAGGATTGAGTTCACAGTTGACAATCCTCAAGAAAGTAGGTCACCGTTTGGGTGGCAAACCTTATTCCTTGATCAGGTATGGTCAGGGAAACTAAGTAGACTACAGAAATATGAATCAAAAAAATATTTATCTCTCTGGTAATGGAAGTTACAGGAAATATGTCTGCATACAGTCCCCGTTTAGATGAAAATGCATTCCAAAGTGGCAACCTGGACAGCTACATGTGAAAAATGACTTCCTCAGATCCTTTAAGTTCAGCAACCTCTGTGTCTGCAATATTCATCTCTTGCTATGAGGCCATCTCCGCCTAATAGAAATCCATGCAATACAAGAAGATATCTTTAAACTTACACAAGATTTAGCATTTGAAGGCTGTCTTTCCTGTGACCCACCTATTCATGGTAAATGACTTACAAGATCATACTTGCTCATTTCCTGTAATTACTTGTTGAGAGGAGAAATTGTGTGCAGTAAGGTGAGAGGTCCTCTAAAAGTTAAGAGGCAGCTCTGAGTTGGGGGAGGTGAATGCCCTGCCCTATTAGTGGGAACAGTTAAAACAACCCCAGGTATTATGTGTTAGCAAAGAAGTCACAGCTCTTTGCAAAGGGAGAAAAAATCCCCACAAAACTCAGGAAGCTGCTTCAAGAGCTGGCGGCAGGTGTCAGTGGCCTATCTGGGACCAGGGGAAAGTCATCCCACCAGTCACTCAGGCTCCTGAACATTGTCCCTTTGAAATATCATTCTTCAAAAATGTAATTGCTCATGTTATTGGCTGAAAATATTTTTCTTTCTTCCATATTTATGCAGCTTCAAGACAGTACAGCTCTTTAAATAAAACATTTTAATTATCTTTCAAAAGGGAAAGACGCCCTAACCGGTTTGGCTCAGTGGATAGAGCATCAGTCTGCAGACTGAAGGTCCCAGGTTTGATTCCAGTCAAGGGCATGTACCATGGTTGTGGGCACATCCCCAGTAGGGGGTGTGCAGGAGGCAGCTGATCGATGTTTCTCTCCTATCGATGTTTCTAACTCTCTATCCCTTTCTCTTCCTCTCTGTAAAAATCAATAAAATATATTTTTTTTAAAAAGGGGAAAGACACTACAAAACTAAGATACTGAGGAGCTACCAGTGACATAGCTGGATGATCACACAAGTGCAAAGCCCGCAGGATCCCACCTGTACCTCTCAGCCTTCTTTGTCCATATTTTTAGACCTTCCAATAAGACCCTCACCTTAAGTGTCATGGTTATAGTTCGTGTGGCTACTTCATCCTGCCTCTTAAGTTTTGTGTGTCATAGCCTCAGAAAGAATATCTTATGGCACATGGATATTCAAATAACCTTCTTCAGTATCTGGTTGAAATGACATTACTGAACATCTGGCCTCACGGCCACACTAGCCTCACACTACTACCTCTTGTAGCTATGTCTTTCCTCCCCATTGTGATGCTAATTTTTATGTGTTAACTTGATTGGGCCTTAGGGTGCCCAGATATTTGGTCAAATATTATTCTGCACGTTGCTGTAAGGGTGTTTTTGGATGAGTTTAGTTTTTAAATTCTTAGACTGAGTAAAGCAGATTGCTCTCCTTAATATGGGCGGATGTCATCCAGTCCATCTTAAACTAAATGAACCAAAAAAAGCGTTACTCTCACCTGAGTAGAATGGAATTTCTGTTGCCTGAATACCTACAGCTGGAACATTTTATTTCCTGCCTTTGGACTTGAAATTAAACATCCGCTCTTTCTGAGTCTCAAACTGCCAGCATTTGGACTGGACCTGCTCCATTAGCTGTTCTAAGTCTGTAGCTTGCCAACTATGGATTTGTGACTCATCAGCTACCACAATCATGTAAGAGAATTTCTTAGAATAAATTACACACACACACACACACACACACACACACATAGACTTGGTTGGAAAGTTTGCTAGGAGGACATTCTGAGAAAAGGGAAGTGAAAGGCCACCTGCCCTGTTTATCAAATTCCTATTTAGGGGAATGTTGAAGGCAGTGCCCCTAATTATTCCTTGACCTTTCCAAAAAAGTCTGTCCTCATGCCAAACCACTGGTGCAAACTGGAATCCTTATACCTAATTTTTGGGTACCCTTGCCTTGAGGACAATGCAAACACATGTGTCCTCCCAAGATTACTCACCCTACTGATTGTATCTAAAGACTGCAATAAAAACCTAACAAGGCAGGCAATCAAGGCTGTCTGGTCACTCTAATCAGGCAGTCCCTTAGTCCTCTTTTTCACAGCAAACATTGTGTCAGAGTAATCCATTCATCTGTCCTTCAGGGTCCGTTGGTCAGCCCCAGCAATATATATATATACATATAGATTATATCGTATTTACATATAGATATATAGAAATCCCTCAAATCCATAGGAAATTGACTCCAACACCATCATAGTGATGTGAGAGAGACACCTCAATTGGTTTCCTTCCACACGCACCTTGACAGGGGTTGGGAATCCAGCCTGCAACAGTGGTATGTGCCCTTGCCTGGAATCAGACCTGAGATCCTTCAAACCACCGGTGGACACTCTAACTGCTGAGAAAAACTGGTCAGACTTCAAAGCAGTATTTGAATGCTATTTTCTGAATGACCAGTGGGCATCAAAAACAAAACAAATATTTTCCTTATCATATCCTAACACAACACACCAGGCATCACTTCTCCATCTTCCAGCAGCCCTTATAGACAGTTCTTGCTTGTAACTCAGGCTTCCTCAGGGGCCTTACCATGTCTCATGAAAAGTTAAGGATCCTCTATCTATAATGTAGTCTACTAGAAATCCCATTTGCCACTGTCAACCAGTGGTAATTGTATATTTGCTAGGAACGTTCAATATTTTTCTATCTGGGTAAGGAAAGCTTTTAATATTATAATTTCACTAAGAGTACAATAGTAACTGTAGCCAAAATGGATGACATTGTTTTTCTTAAGAAAGTATCTTTGTTCTAGAGGCCCGGTGCACCAATTTGTGCACAGGTGGGGTCCAGCCAACCTGCCCCAATTGGGGCTAACCAGAGCCAAGCCAACTGTGGGGAGGGACCGAGGGAGGTCGGCTGGCCTGCCCCATCCCGCTCAGGCCAGTTGGCCATCTGCAGTGCAGGTCATAGCGACTGGTCATTCCAGTTGTTCCAGTCACTTGGCTTTTATATATAGACTACAGGCTTGGTGCACAAAAATTTGTGCACTCGGGGAGGAGGTCCCTCAGCCTGGCCTGTGCCCTCTTGCAGTCTGTGAACCCTTGGGGGATGTCCACCTTCTGGTTTAGGCCTGCTCCCCAGGGGATCGGGCCTAAGCTGGCACTCAGACATCCCTCTGGCAGCCCAGGAGCTCTCAGAGGATGTCCACTTGCATAGGGAGCAGGCCTAAGCAGTAGTCGGACATTCTTAGCGCTGCTGAGGATGCGGGAGAGGCTCCTGCCACCACCGCTGTGCTGGCAGCCATCAGCCTGGTTTGTGGCTGAGCAGATCTCCACCTGTGGGACCACACTGACCACCTGTGGGGGCAGCTCCAGCATTGAGTGTCTGCCCCCTGGTGGTCAGTGTGTGTCATAGTGACCAGTCATTCCCAGTTGTTCTGCTGTTAGGGTCAATTTGCATATTACCCTTTTATTATAGGCTGTCATTCTTTTTCTGATCCTTCTGACACTTTCTAAACTTCTTACATTATCCTTTCTCATCATATTCTCTAATGTTTTTATACATATTGTGGACATGCTTCTCTTCTCTACTAATTAATAGATATTTTAAGGCAGACACTTGACTTTATTCTTTCTTATCAGAGTCCTCTTGTAAAACACCATATACAAACACGTTACTCATAAAAGAAAATTATTTAAATTCAAATGCTAGTATTTAGTTTGCCTAGGGACCCGGTGCACAAAAATTTGTGCACTCAGCAAGGGGAGGAGGGGGTCCCTCATCCTGGCCTGTGCCCTCTCACAGTCTGGGACCTCTCGGGGGGATGCCCACCTGCTGGCATGCATGGCCAGCCTGGGTGAGGGGCTGAGGGCTATTTTCAGGCTGCCCACAGCCCCCTCAGGGTTCATTCACTGGGGGGTGGGATGGCTGGTGAGTGCAGGCATGAACATTTCCAGCTGGGTGGCCCACCATAGCACATACCTGGTGGACCCCCACCGCTGAGGGGACACACCTGGCGCAGAACTGGGTGGCAGGCCAGGGGGTGGATGCTGGTGCATGGTCCCTTGGGGGTGCCCTGCTGCTGAGCGGACACACCCGGGGTGGAGCCAGACGGCAGACGCTCGCACACGCCCCACAGAGGCCCCGCAGGGTGGAGCCAGGTGGTGGACCTGCGGCAGATGCTCTGCACGGGGGCAGAGGATGCTCGTGCATGACCCCGAGGGGTACCCCCCCCCGCCCCTGCCACTGAGCTAACGTACCCGGCACAGATTTTTCTTTTTTGTCTTCCTCCTTGTTATTGTTTCTTTCTGAAAATTATTGTTTGAAACACAGATAGTGTGTGTATCTATTCCTGGAAGTGAAATGAACATGTCCTTTGTTCTGTTCTGCATCGGAAGGAAATGGGGATGGGGATTTGAGACTATCTAATCAGGAGTTGAACTGGATTTAAAGTTTGTTATGATAGTTTCCTATAATGAACCAAAGGCTTACGATTTTTCTAATATTACCTTGTTCTTAGGGTGGAGTCTGTTTATCAGAGGGTTTTTCTTATTGCCTCCTTCACTCTTAGGCCACCTTTTTGTGCCTATTGCTCAGAGAGGGTTTTCTCCAAGCCCTTGACCCTCTCTTAGTAGTCAAATGTTATTGCTCATTTCTTAGTGCTTTCCAGTTTGGTGGAGTGGGACAAAGAGGCTCTCTGTTGTCATGGTTCAGTCTCAGGCTTAGCAGGGTCCTCAGTCTTGGAGGAGGGACTTTCCCAATAAACCTGACCCCTCTCATAGTGGTTGGGGATCTCTAATGGTATATACTCAATATGGTGTCCTTTCCCCAGCCAGAGGTAGAGGTTATTCTTTCTATTATCTTCTTAGGTCCTGGAGGCAATAATATGAGTTTTTATTCCCCCTGAAAATTAAGACTTTTTGCCCATAGACAAGAAAGGTGTGGGTGATGTGTATACTTTTTTCTCACTACAATGTCTACTCTTTCCTAGACTTTCACCATTTAGGAAAGCTTTCTCCAATTTTTTGTTGAGAACATTTGGTGAGGATCCAGAGAGAAGAGTCTTTGAATAGGGCAAACCCCTTTTGCCTGAAGCTTCCTGGGGTTCTATATTCTCATGGTCATCCACACTCAGCTATTTGTAATTTTTTTAAAGAAATTGAATACTTCATAATGGCTTAAATAGCATTCCCCTTTTCTCCTCTGCTCATTCCTATGTGAATAAGTATTGAAGTTTCCATCTCTCCTTAGAGGTACTTATCAGTAATATCAGGCTTAGTTGATCTGTTATGTCAGCAATCCGTTGACACCAACAAAGACAAATTAAAGGATGGTCAGCAATACAGATGACCCTTCTAAAGTTGGATTGCCTGAACTGTATCCCTACCATTCTCAGTAGCTTTCAGTAACCTGAGCATAAAAAGAAAGAAATTAAATGATAGCATTACCCAGTAATCAATGGTATGGTTTTGCTGGGTGGGTGTTTTGGAATAATGGTACTACAAAGGGAAAAGAAGATTGTGCTAAGAGAAAATTAGATAAGACAATCATAGTAAACAACTTAGAAAATAAAATTTACAGATTGGAAAGGAAACAGAAATGCTAAGAGAACCTATGGACATAGACATAGAGGGGGAAAGGCCTGGGGGAATTGGATATGAGGTGGAAGGGGTCAATGGGAAAAACACATACAACAAAGGGAACATCTGTGGCCAACCTGCATAGTAGGCTCCACCATGGGCCGCAGAAGCTCCCGCACACCCAGAGCAGGCCCCAAGGTTGGATCCAGGCAGCAACCAGCTGCCGAGGAGCCTCCGAGGTCGTGTGGGCCCGCGATTGCTCTATTCCCAGGCCTCGCAGGGCCTGGGGCTGGGGTGCAGGCTCCAGGCCTTGCAGCTGCCCGCAGCTGTCCAGAACCACCGTGGGCACCATTACTCTATTGCAAGCCCCAGCCACAGGGCCTGGGACAGGGTGGCCGGCTCCCACCCAAGGCCGCCCAGAACCAACCACTGGCACAATCGCTCTATTCCCAGCCCCGGCTGCAGGGCCGGGGGCCTGGGCAGCCACCTGGCCCTGCAGCCACCTGCCACAGCCCTGAACCGACTGCCGCCGCACGCACAGGCAGAGGCCAGGCCTCCACCTGTGCTTGAGCCTGAGCGATCTCTCTATTCCCAACCCCATCTCTCTATTCCCAGTCCCCGCCACAGGGCCGGGGGCCTGGGCGCTGGCTCCCAGCCCTGCGGCCATCTGCCACTGCCGGGAACCGACCGCCGGAGCAGGTGCCTTCACTGGCGTGATCGCTCTATTCCCACCCCGGTCCTTCTCGCTCCTCCCGCCCTGCTCCTGCCACTGGTCTGCCCTGTTGGACACAGTGTTTGGTAGGCCTCTGCCATCTTGGCTGGGCTAATTTGCATACCATTGTTCTGATTGGCTGTTGGGCGTTCCGAAGAAATGGTCAATTTCAATATTATGCTTTTAATAGTTAGATTGCTTTTCTGCTAATGAGACTTATGAACTTTCTTTCTCTCTGCTTCCATCATTTTTTTACTGTTAGGAAGGTCCAGGACACTTTGGACAGAGAAAAACATCAGCCTCTCTATCTCTATGGTTTCTCTCTCCTTCACTTTCTCAAACTAGAAATGTCCTCTTGCCAGTTCCCACTGCCTAGGAGTCCAGATCTCCCACTGAAATGAGTTTTTCTCCTATTGTTTCTAAAACCCAATACCTCATTCTAATGTATGCACTCCCCTTAATATAATAGCATTCCTTTAGTCTTAAAACACAAACTTTGTCCAGAATTTTATGCAACATCATCTTGAAATAAATAACAGTTTGTTATTTGACTGGACATATTTCCAATTAGATAGCCTAAATATATGCATACTAGAGGCCCAATGCACGAATTTGTGCATGGGTGGGGTCTGGCCAGACTGGCCCCAATCAGGGTGGATTGGAGCCGGGTTTGTTGGGAGGAGGAGACCATGGGAGATGGCTCACCCAATTGGGGTCTGATTAGGGCTGGGCCAGCTTGAGAGAGGGGCTGAGAACAATTGGCTGATGGGCCCTGTTCATGGGGTGCATGGCCGATTGGGGGTAGGGATGGCCATGAGGAGAGGGTGTGGACAGTGGGCTGGCTGGTCCTGCCCCCAAATGGAGTGGGGGTGGCCCATCAGGAGTAGGGATGGTTGGGAGGAGGGGCCTCCGGTGGTTGGCTGTCCAGCCCTGCTCTGATTGGAGTGGGGGGATTGATATGGAGTGGGGCCAGTAAGGGAGAGAGGCTGTGGGAGGCTGTTCAGGGTGCAGCGAGCCAGTCAGTGATGGGGCCTACTAGGGGAGGGGCAGTGTGAGGTTGGCCAGCTGGCTCCATCCCTAATCAGGTGGGTTTGCTGGCTTCAGTGGGCATCATAGTGACTGGTCCTTTGGGTTGTTCTGGTGTTATGGTCGCTGGATTTTTATATTCTATACTAGAGACCCAGTGTACAAAAATTTGTGCACTAGGGGTTGGGGGGCCCTCAGCCCGGCCTGTGCTCTCTCACAGTCTGGGACCCCTTGGGCGATGTCTACCTGCTGGCTTAGGCCCACTCCCTGGTAGATTGGGCTTAAACTGGAAGTCATACATCCCTCTAGCAGCCAGGAGCCCTTGGGGGATGCCCACTTGCCAGCGGGGAGCATGCCTAAGTTGTAGTTGGACATCCTTAGTGTTGCTGAGATGGCAGGAGAGGCTTCCATCACCACTGCTATACTGGCAGCTGGCAGCCTGACTGTGGCTGAGGAGAGCTCCCCCTGTGGGAGCGCACTGACCACCAGGGGGCAGTTTCTGCATTGAGCGTCTGCCCTCTAGTGGTCAGTGTGTGTCATAGTAATCAGTCATTCCCAGTTGTTCTGCTGTTAGGGTCAATTTGCATATTACCTTTTTATTATATAGGATAGAGACCAGGTGCATGGGTTGGGGCTGGCTGGTTTGCCCTCAAGGGTGTCCCAGATCAGAATGGGGGTCCTGCTGGGGTGCCTGGGCAGCCTGGATAAGGGGCTGAGGGCTGTTTTCAGACTGGCCACACACCTTTAGGGAGGTGGGTCCAGCTGGGATGCCTGGCCATCCTGGGTGAGTGGCTGATGGCTGTTTACAGGCTGGCCAAGCCCCCCAGAGTGGACCCTTACCCCATGAGGGTGTGGCCAGCCTGGCTGAGGGTCAGATGCTTATTTTAGGCTGGTCAAGGCCCCCAGTGACTCAAGCTCCCAGAGAGGTTGGCTAGAAGAAGGTATCTGGGGTTTATTTATCTTCTATAATTGAAACTTTGTTGCCTTGAGTGGAGGCCACAGCCAGCCAGAGCAGGTGGGAAGCTTGGATTCTTCCATCACTGGGGCTACCAAGCCTCCTGCTTGCTCCAGCTCTGTGGTTGCCAGCCACCATCTTGTTTGGGTTAATTTGCATATAGTCACTCTGA
Source organism: Murina feae (assembly GCA_004026665.1). Classification (NCBI taxonomy): domain Eukaryota; kingdom Metazoa; phylum Chordata; class Mammalia; order Chiroptera; family Vespertilionidae; genus Murina; species Murina feae. The sequence goes on along the minus strand of PVJC01030088.1, from coordinate 5,126 downwards.
TTGGTGGGTGTGGCTTGGGGTGTAATGAAGTGTGATCAATTTGCATGTTTCTCTTTTATTATATTAGATAATCCTATATAATAAAAGCATAATATGTAAATCATCTGAAGAGTTGAACAGCTGAATAATGACAACCATCTGGATGACCATCTGGGACCACGCTATGACCCTCCCTGGCACCAATGCGATTGGTTGGGGGCCCGGCCATCACTCCCTGATCTCCCCGCAGAGACAGACCCAGGCTAATAACCAGGCTTCAGTAGGTGGACAGGGCCTCCCTCTGAGAGGGAAGCCTGGGTCCTGGGTGCCACAGCCAGGGGAAGGAAGGCCTACTCTTGCGCAAATTTTGTGCATCAAGCCTCTAGTATATAAATAAGCTTAGAAAGTGAGGAGAGTTAAGAGAGGAAAACTTAAGTTACGCGTTTTGTATTATTCAAATTCTGATGATTTGGAAATATTTTAAATTTGATTCACTAAGCCTATCAACTCCAAATATAAATGACCAGATGGTAGTGGCTTATCTGCTGCTGCTAATCTTTTAACATACTCATAATTTATTTCTTATTTTACTTTGGATATCACATACTCCTGCATAAAGCTAATTAGTAACATCAGATGAAAAGATTTGAAAAGAAATATTTATTTTCATTGATAAAATGAGTACATATTTTTAGACCAAAATACCTACTAATTTGATACTCTTATCAGTTATTCTGATAAACATTTCAGACATGCAGCTCTGTCAGCCTTTACAGTCACACTGGAAGTAAAAATATTTTAAATTAAAAAAACTTTCTAGCAACCAATATGAACACATTGCTAATTTTTCACCCCCTAAGAGTCTGCATCATTCATTGGTAGATTAAATGTATGGCTTTCAAAGTCATCTATATTTTGTTTTGATTTTCTAATGTTAATAGATACAATATTATTTTGTTGGTTGCCTTCCAACTGGGAACAGATTTCTCACATTTGTACATTAAATAGCAGCAGCAGAATACATTTTATACAACAACACTGGACAATCTGCTGTGTCCATAACATGGAGAGTCACAAGTATCTGTTCTGAATAATGTGCTGTAATTAACAGAAAACGATATCCCCCAAACCCACTTTATCTAATCATGACTGGTTTATCCTTCTTCAACACCATGTTTTAATCTGATACCTGGGGAAATTTCAAATTTCTTATTTCCCACAGGTAGTAAGTAAGGTTGTACAACTAGCATTGCTCCAAGTTTTATCATTTCTTACTACTAACCATGTGACTTTGGGCAAGCCACTTAGTGTCTCTGAGCTTGAGTACCCACATATGGATTGTGTGCAGTGACTTTAGAATTTATTATGAAGGCTAAAAGGAAAATATATGAAAGCAATTTATAAAATTTTAAGTGATGCATATGTTTAATTCAAAGAGATAAAAAGTATGATATGAGTAGACACCTAACTAAAAAGCTCCTCAGGAATATATTTTGGAACAGAAGCAGAACTTGTGATAAATAAATAAATAAAGTCTTGGACAAATGACAATGGAAATGGCAAGGAGTTTATCGCCACCAAACCAATATTACATGAAATGTTGAAGGGTGTTTTTTAAGAAGAGGAAGAAGAAGAAGAGAAAAAGATAAAGACAAAGATATGAACAATAAAATGGCAATAAATACATATCTACCAACAGTTAAATCTAAAAATCAAAATAAATGAAAAAGAACTCTAATGAACAGAATAAACTGATGAAAGAAATAGAATCAGAGTCATGAAAATGAAATAGAATGATGAGGATGAAATATTTATAAACCTCATATCCAATAAGGGGTTAGTAGTATTCAAATATATAAGGGACTCTTGTAACTCAACAGCAAAAATACAACCAGATTTTTAAAAGGGCAGAGAAACTGAATAGATATATTTCCAAAGACAAATAGTTATATGTATATAAAAAGATATCAACATCAACAATTATCAGATAATGTAAATTAGTGTAGCCATTATAGAAAACAGTATGAAGGTTCCTCAAAGAATTAAAAATAGAACTTCCAAATGATCCAGCCATTCCACTGCTGTGTAACGCCCCCACCCTCAGCAAAAATAAAATAAAACAAAATAAAAAAAATTGGTTCTCTAAGGGACATCTCCATTTTCATGTTAATTAAAGCATAATCACAATAGAAGTATTTATACTTTCATTAATCAATGAACACGTAGACTGATACATTATATGAATACCCGATAACGAGCATTCACCCATGATAAAGAAGAAAAAACTGCCACTTGGCACAAAATGGATTTTTCTTGAGGATTATCTAAGTGAAATTAGAGAAAAACAAATGCTATATGATATTACTTATATATGAAATCTAAAGAAGCCAAACTCACAGGAACATAGAGTAGAATGGTGGCTGGGAGAAGAAGTGACAGGGGGTAGAGATTGATGGATGTCAATCAAAGAGTACAAACCTAAAAACTTCCAGTTATGAGAACAAAAAATTTGGGATATCTGATGCACAGCATAATGACTATAATGTACAGTACTGTATGACATTTTTGAAAGTTGCTAGTAGAGTGGATTTTATGTTTTCACTACATAAAAATTAGTGATTACATAAGGTGATGGAAGTGTTAATTAAGTCTACTGTGGTAATCACTTCACAATATATGTGTATCAAATCATGATATTTTACACTTTAAAGTTACACAATGTTATCCTATCTAATAAGAGAGTAATATGCAAATTGACCATCACAAGATGGCTTCCCCCATGTGGTCAAAGATGGCCAGCAAGGGAGGGCAGTTGGGAAGGACCCAGGCCTGCAGGGGAGGGCAGTTGGGGGGGACCCAGGCCTGCAGGGGAGGGCAGTTGGGGGGGACCCAGACCTGCAGGGGAGGATAGTTAGGGGGACCATTCTGGTGGGGGGGCAGTTAGGGGTAATCAGGCTGGCACAGGAGCAGTTAGGCATTGATCAGACTGGCAGGAGAGTGGTTAGAGGCAATTGGCAGGTGAGAGGTCAGGAACTAGCAGTCCTGGATTGTGAAAGGGATGTCCACAATGAGATCGGGCCTACATGGGCAGTTGGATATCCCTCAAAGGGTCCCAGATTGGAAAGGGTGCATGTGGGTTGGGCTGAGGGACACCACCCCCAACCCCCATTCCCACTCCATGTACAAATTTCATGCACCGGGCCTCTAGTATCTCAATAAAGCTAAAAAGAACAAGAATGCTAGCATTGGTGTATTCTATTTATAAGAAGACTTTCATAAACCTGGGATGGCAGAACATGGAGAACAGATTACAAAGTCAATTTATATGACTTAAAATAGAAATCTAAGTTGGCCTTTGAGCCAGTGGTTATTTGTGTAAGGAATCATTAAAAGAGCTTAGCAGGGGAGGGGGAGGGGGCAGAAAGAGGAGGAGAGGGAAAGGCTAACTTTTTTAAAAAACTGGTAAAATGCAATCTGGTAAGAATTAATTTCCAGGAGATGGACAAATGCAAAATTACTAGGACTATGTGTGTAGTATGGACCACCATACTGTCTGGATTTGTTTTGCAGGGCTGGGTGCTTGCTGCCTGACCGGAAGACCCAATAAGATCTTCAGATGGTGTTCATGGGTATTCTCTTTCACATATCCTCAGAAAATCATCCCACCAGCGTGAGCAATCAGCCATGCTCAGTACCAAATGGTGGCCCTTGCATATTGTACAGCGGTATGTATTTCCCTTTCGTGTCTGCCTGTGTCATTCCCCTTCTTCCTACTCTCTGGGATGGCACACACTGATAAAGTAGCAGTAGGTTAAAAATTTAATTTATGTATTTTCTCTGCAGGACTTCATCTGAAGAGTGTGAGGAAAAGGGTTTGGTTTCTTAAGGACCAGTGCTTGGCTAGGTTCACCTGGAACATGGGTTACTAAGGAGTAAGTTAGGGTGTCAAGGTGAGGGTTTCCGTTCACCTGACTTACCTCAGAATTAGGGCATCAAGTGTTTTTCCATATATTTCCCTTCCATCGCTTGGAATAAGGTGTTTAACCAAAATATATTGCAAATGCCTTCTTTTTACTGTCTCCAAACAGTGCTAGCACCAGTGAACCTTTTGAGAAGATGCTTTTGATTTTTACTCAGGTTTAACTCATGCAGGATGAGTTTGGGGGCAAATCTAGAAAAGGTAGTTCCAAATGTGTCAGTTCTATGATATCTTCCACTTCTATGATTTAAAAGTAATAGTTTAAATACCTGGGTGACTTGAAAATGTATTATTAACTTGAAGAGAGAAAATAGCGCATTGGCTCCAAAAATTGAACAAATGTTCAACATAGAAAATCCCACACCCATTGCCTCCTGGGCACTGAACCTGCTGTTACTATAGAACTGTGTGTGCATATTGCTAAAGGGACAAATTACTACAGGGACTTAAATGATGAGGAGTAACCATTAAATGCTTCAGAAAAGACACACAATCTGGTTAATAGAAAGGCATAATCTGCTAAAATATTTAATTACCATGTTTCCTATTTTTCATTTCCTTCCTCTTATTATCAAGAACATTTTAGAGACTGACTTGTAACCTACCAGTGTGTTAGCTCTAAAACTTTAGCTTTAAACACCTGATCAGCAACTGGAAGCCTAGTCACACATAAAGAGTAGAGACAGCGTGTAAACTCTCACATTTCTCATTTTCCAAGACGCTTATGAATGTCAGACATTTCTGTCACCCTATTACACAAGTGAGGCCAGATGTCCCAGAGAAATTCTCACAGTTTTCAGTGGGATCAGAAGCTTTACACACATTTTTATTGCATTTTGCTTTACAAGGAGGAAGGATTAAAATTCAGGCTGGGTAAAAAGGTAATAGAAGGAAGAACCCCTTCACCATAACTTCGGTTGTTAATCCTCATGTCCTCCTCTTGCTGAGGACAGTGACTTGTCAGCCATCTACTTACCCTCCACCACTTTCTTAGGTCTGGTAAAAGCAGCTGTTGAGAGCAAATGCAGCATTTCACTTCTGTTCATTTCATCAGTAGTGACCTGGTGCATGGGTTAGTGCACATTGAAAGGAAATTAATTAGGAGAAAGATTCATGCAGTAATTGTGTTACTACAAAAAGTTACATGTAAAAATAGTATATACAATAT
>PVJC01030087.1:0-21413 GCA_004026665.1 Murina feae | reverse complement strand
TAACGTTATCAATTTGTCTTTGTCTCTTTTATATATAAAAATTCACCAAAAAGCATGTGCATCTTATCTTATTAATTCACATGTACAGTCAAATGAGTAATTAATAATGTGGCAACAGCTTACCTGGTGACTTGTGCACAGGTGGGCTTTGCTTTGGAGTGTGTGGGCACGGGCCATCTTCCCTGGGGATGTCCTAAGCACCAGGCAGATTGGTCTGCGCCTCCTCCACCAGAGAGGACTCTGCTGCTGTCACTCTCCTTGTTTAAGAGGATGTAGGTCCTGCACTGCTCTGCACACAAACAGAAACGCACAGATGAGCATACATAAGTGCAAGTATATGTCTGGGAGTGAGTGTGTATGGTCTGGGGTGGGGACAGGCGTCTTTCACAGTGTAATCTAGCCTTTCCATTGTCCTGCTGGCTGAATCTGCAGAGCTGGCGACATTAGGGTTCTGTCAGGCAGAGCTGCCTCCTTGCCATTTCTCTAGGATAGGTCTAATTAGATGTTTTATTTCTTTTAGCAGACTTTTCCAGTTACCCCCTCCCCCCCATATGTTTCTCTTTCTCTTAGTCTCTCTACTATCATATTTATGCCTTTAGATGCCTTCACTACAAGTTTGGAGGGCTTTTTCTAAGGCGAGGGGATAGGGGTATGCAAATGATTATTATTTCAGGAATTCGTTTCCTTCACACAATCTACTCAATAATGCAGGTCTGGCCTATCCGCTGTACCTGCGCACTCTGAGAGACGTGCTGTGCATCCTTGCAGTGAGCTGCATTCTAGAAACTGTGTGGGATTTTTGTAATATAGACATTAAACATACAGTAAAAAAGGAACAAAACTATGTTCAAATTAAATTTCTTTGAACTAAATAGTTTTCTCCAGATATGCAAAATTTCAGATTGCAAAAGCATGCCTTTTGCCTGGGAGTAGTCATCTTGGGTTTCATACCCATACCTTGCAGATGACCTAAACATTCATTTCCAGAGACTTGTCAGGGATGTGAAGGCTAGACTTTCCTGCATCCAGCTCTTGACTGTGCTATCTGCTATCTCAGTGGCATAGGTCACTTCCTTTGAGGACTGGTTTCTAACCTATTGGAAGAGTTACCTGGGATAGTCCTTTGTACCCAAACAGGTAATAATAAATGGCTATGAGAACGCTCCTGAACACCTAATCATATACATGGGACTCTGTACTAAGGTGACCAGATGTCCTGCTTTTGGCAGGACAGTCCCCATTTTTAACAATTTGTGCCGCGTCCCGTGGCGTTTTAAAAAAGTCCCAATTTTTGGAAAGAGACATATGTACTACTCTTGGTAATATTTTAAGTAATAATAATAATAATAATAATAATAATAAAGAACCCCTCTCCCCTGGTCAATGGTGTCCTGCTTTACCAATGTTAAAGTCTGGTCACCTTACTGTAGACTAACTCTGAACCCAGGTGCATCAGAATGATTACACATTAAGTCACATTAACGAGCAAACTCCAAATTGTTAAGGTGCAAGAGAAGGAACAAAAGGCTGGTCTCTAGAGGACCTTACAATACAGCTAAGACCAGCCGACTTGCTGTGACTTGAGCCAGTGTCACAGAATCGGGCGCTCCAGCATGGAGATGGCAGTATTTGTTTCATAGGTTTGTTATTTTTTCCCCATATGTTTTATTACATAAAGTATTACCAAGATTAGTACACATATCTCTTTTTTCCCCCTGCCCTTCCCCCAACCACCCCTACCCCCCCCAGTGTTTTGTGTCCATAGGTTATGCTTAAATGCATGCATAAAAGTCCTTTGGTTGATCTGTTAGACGCGCCCCCCCTCCCCCAACGCTCCCTATCCTTGTTGCTGTAATTTGACAGTCTGTTTGATGCTGCTCTGCCTCTGGATCTATTTTTGTTCACCAGTTTATAATGGTTATTATTATCCATAGATGAGTGAGGACATGTGGTATTTTTCTTTCACTGACTGGCTTACTTCACTTAGCATTATGCTCTCCAGTTCCATCCATGCTGCTGCAAATGCTAAGAACTCCTTTCTTTTTACAGCAGCATAGTATTCCATCGTGTAGATGTACCACAGTTTTCTATAAGCTTGTTATTGAAATTGAGTATGTTACTATATAATGTTCTTAGAAATGGGCCTCACAGAGAGAGCCCCTCAATACTGCTAACATATTTGTTCTCATATTATCGTTATAATTACTTGCTTTCTGTGTGCCATGCATCTTTCTAAGAAATTTATATATATCACCTCTTACCTCATCTAATCCCTAAAGCATCTTTTTTAAAGGCACATTATTCCCATCTTATAGATGAAGACACTAGGCTCAGAGAAGTTAAGTAATTTGTTTAAGGTGGCACAGCCAAGCGTGTGGTCTCACAACTAATATTTAATCACCAAAACAAACTATTTGAGTAATGAAAGTATGAAAATCACCTAGGCAATGGAAAAATATTGTAGGTCAGGGTTAGTATGGAAAAGATTTTGAGCACTTTTCAGGCATCTTCCTTGAGTCCCTGAGTAGGATTCCGATTAACATAGAAAGGAGAAAAGGAGAGTTTCCAGGTAAGGTTAGTGGCACAAAGCTGACAAATTCACCTATTTGGAGATTCCACCTTAATTAATTTAATGACAGGAGATGTCAATTCCTGGCAGATAAGACTTTAAAGATCAGTAAAAGGAATACTTTGAAAGTGAGTTGAAGCTAAAAGATAGATGTTAAACATTATTTTTCTTCTTTTACAGTTTTTAGGATATGAGCTACAAATACTGATAAAGCATAAATTTTATGAAACCAGTAATATCAGAAAATGTAGCTTATTGCATTTTACTGGCAATCAATCAATCTATCTATCTATCTATCTATCTATCTATCTATCATCTATCATCACCACTATAATCTTTCCATAATAGCCTCCATCTCCTTGTCTTACGAGAATTTTAGTTTTGTTTTTAAGGTAATTGGTATTTTCTTTTTCCCCATCCAACTTGACTGGCTTATATATACATTTAATTTTACAATCCATACGTTGTCCGTTTTCTCAGTACAGTTTGATCCAAATGCATCACAATCCTCTGGTTTGATTTAGGGCAGCAAATTCACTTCTGCACTGAACATGGAGACACTGAATATGTGAGAGGAATGCTATTCTCTTTCCCCAAGCCCCATAGACAGTTCAGTCATTCACAGCCGCTGCTCCCCTAACTCGGAAAGTGATTATATCTATTGCCAACGTCTATGAATTATTAACATCAAAGTTAGTGGTTCCCTGGCACAAGGTTCCAGCCTCCACAGAAAGACGAACACTGAGGGAGCCTTAGGTAGGTTAGGGAAATTCCATGGGTAACATGGTCACTAGGAATTTCATCCTTGCTTACCAATGCTCTCCCCGTCTCTCCTCCCTGCTTCTTGGGCGCACGCCTGTCACAGAAAGCAGCGATTCTAGGGCGGTTCTGAACGTTCAAGCACAAGATCCCTCAGTCAAGTTCCTTCCACCCAGTCTTTCCCCACAGTGTTGAGCAACCAGGCAGCCGAGCCAGCTCTCTCCAAGGACATCCTGCAGTCACCGCAACTCCTTCACCGGGGCTTGCAGACAGATTCCTACAGCAAGAATGTGCCGATGTCAAAGGCAGGGACGATGAAGATACATTGGAAAATGTCTAAATGAAATTAAAAAATATGACTTTCTCAGAACCCAGAAAGTGGCGGCCTGCAGCACTCGATACCCGGTTAAGCAGCCTGGGCACTCAAGCTCTGGCGCTGATCGAGATGGATGGCCTGCTTTGGTGGCTACCACTTTGGCAGCTTAAAACAAATGCGGTCATAATTGATCTTTCGGAATGATGCGCAAGTGCTAATCGCCTCGGGATGTAGGGTGCCTACGCCCTGCCTTTGGCACTGATAGATGGTCTTCCCATGTCTTTTAATAAAAAGAGAGTCCAGCCTTCAATTGCGCCTCTCAGGGTGCTGCAGAGAACACGCCCTGGAGATGGTGGGGAAGGCTGAGGCCACGCTTTCATGGGAGCCCCGAGGCAAGCCACTCCTGCCCCTTATGCTGACAAGGGGAGGGGTGGGCGTATGCTCATGAGGCTGGAATGACACTGTCACAGGACAGGCCTGGGGGGTGGGAGTGAGGGGAAGGCAGGCTCCCTTTCATGGCGCCTCCCTAGTTGCCTCCATAAATGCAATGCGGCTTCGGAAAGGTGATGAATAGCCCGTTGCCAGCTGATGGGAAGGAGTTTCTCAGCAGGCTGGGGTATAATTCAGTGGGGCTTTTATTGGCTCTCAAGCCGCAATGTTAAGGAAATACTTCAATCACTAATGCAGTAATATGTCTCCAGTCAGGGTGTGTTTATGGAAATGATGCCGCAGCTCGGCTCTGAATTGTCTCACCCAGATGAGTTTGCCAGTTTATTTGGAGCAGGGTCGTTGGGATGCCTCCAGCTCCGGGGGTGAAGGACAGCAGGAGATGCGTAAGCAAATCACAGTGCGTTGGCCCAATGTCCTCTTTTCCGTGTCCTGAGTTACCGCAGGCCGGCTTTTAGTTTTGTGGACATTTAACACACAGCGTATTCTCGTGGACTTTCATCTTTTGTTCTCTTCAAAAAATGAAAACAAAAAAAGACACACCATTTTTTGACTTTCCGCTCCTTTTTATGTTGAGATAACAAATATTTACCTGTTCCCAGATGGAAGAGTGAATCACAGGTTGCTAAATCTCGTAGGTAGATATTTCACTGGAAAAAACACCTGGAATAGCTATTATCAACTGGTGTGCCCCAAGAATTTTTAAAGCATGCAATTCCTGGCTATTCAGTCAGGGCACTGACCTATGTTCTCTTAGACTGTCAAATAAAAAAATGACAACAGTCAATACAATAATAGCTGTCTGGTCTGAACCAATCAAAATTATACCTATTTTTGTTGTCAAAATGGCAAAAATTATATTTTTTGGTGTGCTGCAGAATTTTAGTAATTAGTTTATATGTGCCACGAGATGAAAAAGGTTGAAATCACCAGAGCTTGGGATACAGAAGTCAAATGGAAACCCAATGGGAAATACAATCCATAATTTCAGTTTTCTTGAAACCAGGGCTGTCATCGGGTAATTTAAACTGCTGCATATTCATGGGACTTCTGCATCCTCCGTGCTCCACCTCATTAATAAGAGCTTCCCTAATGTGAGAAAGTGTCTCATGAATTTAAGTGCAACTTGATAACACTTAGGGATAAAGGGACTTGGATTGAATGGAGAGGAGTAGGCAGGAAGCAACATTTTTAGTTTTCTGTAGTGTATGTATGTGTTTCACCATGTAGGTGTGTTAATTGGGGAAAAAAAAAAAACCAGAAAAATAACCACCACAAAATTTCACATTGAAGTGTCAGATACATAAGCAGATAGCTCTTATACATATCTATTAAGCATGTGCCATAAACTGGGTGTCCATTTGACAGCGTAAACATCACCCAGACTAAAAACTGCATGTTCCGCCAGCCCCAGCAGCCCCTGTGCCCCCCTTGTAGGCACTACCTCCCTACCATCATTCTGACCACATATGCAGACGTGAGTTTTGCGTTTTTGTCTTACTGAATATAAATGCAACCGTACAGCAAGTAGTCTCTTGTGTCTGGCTCTTTGTGTTCGACATTGTGAGAATCATCCAAGTTGTTGCACATAGTTAAAGATCACTCGAAGTTCTTGTTGCTGCATAAAATTCCACTGTAAGAAACATTTTGCTTATTCATTCAGTGGTTGATACCGACCCCGCTGTCATTAGCTGGGTATTAATACCAGAGCAAAGGGAAGGTCAGACACTGAAGGCATATCATTTGGGCTGCTTCACCAGAAAGCTGCATTTTCACACTCCCCAGGGAAACCAGCCCATTCCCTGTAGATCACTGTGGGAAGGGACTGGGCAAAGAGGAAGATGGGCCCATGTGCAGGGAGCTGGGGTGACACAGGAAGTACATGTCTGTCAGTCAAACTCGGGAACTGAGATCATTGGCCAGATCGCTGGCCACAACAAGCCCGTGAAAATTTGGGAAGACATAACTGCCCGAGACAAAGCCTTTCACTCTCTCTTGGTGCTTTGGGCTCCCGGCTCTGGGCACTCTGGCTTCCTTCGGCTTTGCTCCTGTCTCTGTTCCCTCCATAGCCATGTGGCTCTGCAGACCCCACTGGCAATGGGCTGATGGACGGCAATGGGGAACATAAACTAAGCTACCTTAGTGCTGGATTAGACTGTGCCCTAACATGGGAGTGAAAACTGGGCAATGGCCCTGATCCTAGCTCTGCCGAAGCCACAGCTACACCTCTGTCGTGGGACGAAGAGAATTGGGAGCCTGGAAACTCAGGGGCGTAATTCCACAGAAATAAAGCTTTCTATAACACCTCCACCTCCAGAGTGAGTCTCAGAAAATCCTTTTTCCTGGGACATGGGGAGAAGCCCACTCCCATTAGCAACCAGTGAGAAGGAGGAGAGCTCCCCACCTATAGCAATAAGGCATTTGGAAAAGTTCAAATGCGGGGTTCTTAGAGCTTGTAAACAACCTAGGAGAAGCTTGTGTGGTAAACACATGCCCAAATTTATGGTGAGTGTTTTACCATGAGTGGAGGTTGTGTGGCCTGCACACATGCAGCTTTAATAAATCTCGTCAGAAAGGTCCCCACAGTGGCTACACTAATACAGACACACACCAACAATGGTCGAGAACTCTGGTGGCTCTATATTTTCAGCAACACCTGGTGCTTTTTTCCTTTTTTGGTTTTAGCCATTCTAATGAGTGAGCAATGGTATCTCTGTCCTTTGGGTGCATATTTCTCTGCAGGTGAGTGTCTCTCATAAATTGATTGGCCTTTGGGACTCCTATTTAGCCATTGTTTTTGCTTGTTTAATTTTTCTATTGAGTTGTCTTTTTTGTTCATTTATACCTCAAGTATTCTGGGTATAAAGCTTGGATAGCTGTATGAATTTTACACATTTTCTTCCTGTTGATGGCTTGCCTAATCTCTCTTGATGGTTTCTTTTGTGAACAGATATCTCAAATTTAATCTAGTACAACTGGACAGGAAATAATTAACAACAGATCTATGACTCATTCCCTCTCTACTGAAGATTAACTGGAAAAACAATGGTTTTAATCAAATTTCTTTGTGAAGAAGTTAATGACTACATACCATGACCTTCATGCAGGTGGAGTTCACTAGGCAGAAAGATAGAGGAGTGAAGCAGGGGATTTCCCAGGGGTGAGGATGAGGGAGCCCCTAGTGCTAGGACGCTTGCATGCACGACTCCGGAGACCAGGTTCTGTGACGCAGGTCTAATTTTGTTGCGGAAGTACAGAGTATTTATAGCAGAGGTGGCCAATCATGGAACATCATCCTAGAGAGCCAATGAGCGTAAAGGTTGGGGTACTGTGTACGTGGCTCTGGGAGGGGCTCAAGCGGGCATTGCCATCTTCCTGGTGTGCCAGAAAGATCTGAACTGTTGGAGTGCGCTCACAGCATTGCATGAGCTGCTGCACCAAGGCAAAACCTCCTGTGCTCTACCTATATCTCCCCCTTCCTTTTTTTTATTAGCGCCCGTTGGCTGTGTATAGTCATAGCCTGTTATGCCATTATGCGGGCTATCATGGTGAACATACAGAAGAGGAAGAATGCTATGAGGAATATACCAGCTAAAGTTGCCCAAATGAATACGTTTGCGGGGTTTAGCCAAGAAGTGAGGTGGCTTAATATCGCCCCAGTTATAGGGTGAGTCCTTTTGCCTCGGGGACATCTCTGGTGGTGCCATGTCTCCTCTTCAAGTGAGAGTCCCTCCATCGCCGCCACTGGTGGGGTGACTGGTCTCCGACTCATCTCTAAAGGCGTGTGGCTTGACATCTCTCGCTGGAATCCAGAGGGGGTGTCTCTGGCCTTCTAGAAAGATACAAGCAAAACCTCTCCCCTTCGTTGAATAGGGGGTTTAGGGCCCCTGATGATATACATAGACTATTTCTTATCTGGCCACAGAGCTCTTGTAATTTGTGTAAGGTGACTGAGTCCGGGATGGCTAGTTGAGGAGCTATAGGGGTTAATTGTTACTAGAAAGGCTTGAGGGGTTTTCCTTAATTCTGAGGGTAGAGAAGCCCATAGCTTTGGCAGTGTGGACTGCATAAGCACTATCGAAAAAGATATCAACTGGATTGTCCTGACAATATAGAAGTGCGTGTATCACCACACGTAACTCGCCAACTTGTGCTGAGCCTGAGTACTGGTATTTTATTGGTTGTAGAATCTGCAGGTGGAACTGTCTTCCTCTTCCCAAAAGGCGTGGACTCGGCAATAGATTGTTTGATTTCACTTTTGTCCGAACGTTCTTTAACGAACAAGTCCCATGGATCAGAGGGGGCAGAGGGCTCTGGAGGGGAGTACTGGGGAAGGGGTCCCTCCTCCAGAGGCCGCAAGGGCTGCAGGTAATGGCAGAGGTTCGGGGGAGACTCCAGAGAAATATGCGAGGATGGACAAAATGGCGGGTGTTAGAGAAAGTGGAAATATTTTTCCTTCATGGACCTCCACAGACATTACACGCTTGAGTACTTTCTTCCAAGTGCCTGGGTCCCATACGGGAGCTTCTGAAAACCAGGGATTAAAGTGTAAGAGGCACTCCCATAGCATCTGGAGTTCCTTTTCTGAAATCGTAACTACTTGCCTACTTTGCAAAATGGCGTGGAGAGCTCGTGCCTGAGGGGCGTGTGCTTCGGGGGGAATATTGCCCATATTGCAGAGGGTCACTCACCTGGTCCAACGTTCCGGGTGCCCCACATTCAGGCACCATATGAAGCAGGGGATTTCTCAGGGGTGAGGACGACGGAGCCCCTAGTGCTAGGATGCTTGCATGCACGACTCCGGAGACCAGGTTCTGGGACGCAGGTCTAATTTTATTGCGGAAGTACAGAGTATTTATAGCAGAGGTGGCCAATCATGGAACGTCATCCTAGAGAGCCAATGAGTGTAAAGGTTGGGGTACTGTGTACGTGGCTCTGGGAGGGACTCAGGCGGGTGTTGCTATCTCCCTGGTGTGCCCGAAAGGTCTGAACTGCTGGAGTGCGCTCACAGCATTGCATCAGCTGCTGCACCGAGGCAAAACCGCCTGTGCTCTACCTACAGAGGAGAATCCTATCCACACACACAAAAAATCCTATCCTGCCTTTTTAGTAGCAGACATCTGATCTCTGCCTACATATTGAAAATAAACTTGTAGATTACAAACTTATAATGCACTGTTAGCTGAATATTGGGGACACCTGAACAGAATGATTTACCAAATCCAAAATGATTTCAATGGTATGACACTGTCTCAGATATCTCTAATACAATTAAATGAATACTAAAAATACTAATTTTCAAAAATACTAATTTTTCTTGCAAAAACTTATTATCCCAAATGCTCTTTTACTTCCTATATGTTTCAGCATTTTTATGGATTCCTTGTCACGGGGACACTAGGGGGATGTTTAACTGAGGGGAATGTTCTACAACATGGAATCTTTACTTCCTAAAACAAGAAGACTTGCCAGATTAAAACATGAGTTTTTTTAATGTAACTTGAATGTGTTAGTTCAATATAATGTGTTGATGGCTTTAAATGAAATAGTGGTTCAGGGAGCAAAGCAATCAATAGAACTAGAAATTCAGAAAATATTGCATGGAGAAAATGGGATTTCATCCACTGTGTAGTCTGTGAGCCAAAACTGATTATTAGGGTGACATATAACATGAAGGGTTTAAAATCTTGGCCAAGGAGTTGACCTTTGTGAAGTATAATCTGTTTTGGCTTTATTGATCATTGAACTTACTACAAATCACTATACAAAGATGTAACTGTGTTTTCTTTTTTTGAAAAATAATAAAGAGCAGAAAAGGTTTGGGAATCCTATTTGCAACAGATGAGGGTGGGCAAAAATAGGTTTACAGTTGTTCTTATGGAAAAAGACATGCAGGTTAAACAACTAATAAGGTAAGAATAAACTATTTCACATCCTCACAACTGTAAACCTACTTTTACCCACCCCTGTACATTAGCCATCACATTATCTGAAATGTGACCTAAAATGTTAAATTTTTAAAGTTCACAATATGCCTAAGGTTTGTCTTAATTTGGGACAATTCCTTTAAAGAGTCCATTGATGTGTGTTACTTAGACTTCACACGCTCCACTTATCCAGGCCACGTTGTGTCTCATAACTCTATATGATCCGATAAAGGCTTTTCATTCACAAACATGCAAATGTATTACCAATGCATTTTGCTTTCATTTGGTATGATACAACCCTTAAATTTAGAGAAAACTTAGAAAAAAATGTTTACTTTGTCATATCCTATGCCAGCGGTTCCCAACCTGTAGGTCGCAACCCCTTTGGCGGTCAAACGACCCTTTCCCAGGGGTCGCCTAAGACCATCCTGCATATCAGATATTTCAATGATGATTCATAACAGTAGCAACATGACAGTTATGAAGTAGCAACGAAAATAATTTTATGGTTGGGGGTCACCACATGAGGAACTGTATTTAAAGGGCCAGAAGGTTGAGAACCACTGTCTATGCTGTTTCTCTCCCACTTTAATGTTATTTGATTCGGTGGATTTTTTTTTTTATGAGAAAGAGATCACCATTAGTGGTTACATTAGTAGATGTCTAAGCTGGAGAAATTCTGCGTAATTTTTTAAAAGGAAAAATATTTGACATAAAAAGCATGTAGTTGTCAAATTTAACATTTTACTATTTAATTTACAAAACCCAAGTCCTTTCAAGTCTAGATGTGCCATCCCATTTTATATTGAGGGATAAATGCAAAAATATCTATCGGTGTAGTCATGGTAACCGCAAAACACTTTGTGATATAGATTTATTTTTCAAAAAAAGTTGTTTTGACAAAAGCCTAGGACTCTGTAACACAGACCTATAAGACATTATGTTAGCCTGGGACACAGTGCAGGTGGGAGTAGCTCATTGCCTGCTTATATCATAAAGAAACTTACTATGGATCCCGGAGAACGTTTTTGTGCAAAACTGCAACCCAGTGAGTCCAGCAGGAAGAGTTAGCCACACAACATACCCTCTGATACTGAAATTCTCGAGTAGAATCGCTTACTGTTGTCAATCTGGATGCAGGAGAATGTGCAGGAAAGATGCTGGCATAGGATTATGAGCTATGCTTTCTGATATTAAACCAAAGTTTAGCTGAGTCTCTAAAACTCTTTACCAAATTATAACATGTGTTATTAATTACATGTAAATAATACTAATAAATGCATAAGGAAACTTAAGCACTTCAGAAGTAATTTTCATCTTTTTTTCTAAATTTGGATGTATTTCACAGAGAGAGTGATTTCTAAATATTTTTATTGTTATTGCTTTTGTGGTACCATTGCATTGTAAAAATAACATACCCCTACCTTTATTTGCTGGAGATTCAGTAAACATATACTACCTTCCTGCTCCCTTCCCGAAATCCTTAAATTGTTCATTACAGTGTCTAAATTACTACAGAACACTGGGATAGATTAGAAACGCAAATGTGTATGAATATTTTAGGGTGCCCTGAGAATTTTAGTCTGGCAGGAAGATATGTCTCTTGCCCTGAAGAGAAAGGTATTTAAATTTTATAAATTTATAATATGCAACTCTCTCAATGGAATTAACTTGTCTTCTCCATACCAACATATTCCACCGCTAACAAACTGTATAAATGTTCCACCAAATAAATCCAAGGGCAAACTGTGTGGAGTGTATCTCACACGTGCAGAGTCTGACCCAGTTGTGACCTTGCAGCAGTGATATTCGGAAGTGTCAGATAAACTGAAGGAGACGTGGAGTGTGGACACTGAGTGGATACTTTATCAGATCTATATCACTTTACAGCCAAAGTGCAAATACAAAAAGACATTTCTGTGTGCTTTGCCTTTCAGTATATTACATTACTGCTGTGTGTGTGTGTGTGTGTGTGTGTGTGTGATATTTTTAAAAGACCAGTATCATTTCAATCAAATTTAAAATCTGGGATTGTTAAATATGAGAACAAATGTTCTTAAAATATTTATATACTAGGGGCCCAGTGCACAAAAATTTGCACTGGGGGCAGGGGGTCCCTCAGACCAGCCTGTGCCCTCTTGCAGTCTGGGACCCCTCGGGGGATGTCCACCTGCTGGCATGCCTGACCAGCCTAGGTGAAGGGCTGGTGGCTATTTGCAGGCTGGCCAAGCCCCCTAGTGGGAACCCTCAACCCATGGGGATGTGGCCAGCCTGGGTGAGGGGCTGAGGGCCATTTTCAGCCTGCCCACAGTCCCACTGACCCAATGTCTCAGCAAGGCTGGCTGGAATCAGGTTTTTGGGGTTTATTTATCTTCTATAATTGAAACTTTGCTGCCTTGAGCAGAGGCCTAGTTTGAAGCCTTCTGTTTGCTTCAGCTCCATGGCTTCTATAATTGAAACATTGTTGCCTTGAACAGAGGCCTGGCCAGCCTAGGCAGGCACTTTTAACTCCATCGATGGTGCAACAAAAGCCTCCTGTTTGCTCTAGCTCTGTGGCTGCCAGCTGCCATCTTGGCTGGGTTAATTTGCATACAGCTGCTCTGATTGGCTGGTGGGTGTGGCTTGGCTGGTAGGCATGGCTTAGGTGTCTTGGAGTGATGGTTAATTTGCATATTACTCTTTTATTAGATTAGATTTGGAAGGTATAATAGCACTGTAGATACAATAGATAGCATCAACTAAGGTAGGTATTTTCTTCTTTGTGTTTACCTATATTCCTATAACAATAGTTACATACCTCAATGAGAATTTGTATCATATTGAAAAATAAATTTAATCCATAAATTGAATTTTATCTAAAGTGCATGGAGAGATAATAGAAGCAGGATTTATTTATTATTTATTACTTATTATTTATTATTTACTTTCTTGGGTCCAAATGCCTCCAGAAGGAAGTAAGCTATTAAAAGGTATTATTGAATTGAAACATAAATTAGAAATAAATTTCACTCAGATGTCAAGGAACAATTTCCTATGATATTAATTGAAAATGTTCTTGTGCTGTACTGCAAAAACCTGAAGTAAGCATTTTATAACCTACCACTCCCACCCTAGTCTTTGGAAGTGAAACCCAAGCAACCATAATCAAAGGGGGTGTCCATAGAATGATGCAGGAATGGCAGTGTATCTAGTTGTAAGTATTCTAACCCTGCGCATAAAGCTCCCTCCCAGAGAGACAGTTACAAAGCGTCAGAGGCGTGCAGAATATTGGAGACCAAAGACAGATACATCATGTTGGTTGTCAGCCCTAAAAGCTTTGAAAGAATAATCCCTGGTACACTTGTCTTTCTATCACTTACTTAAGACCTAACACATTTCAATTCCATTGAAAACTTGTCTGTAAGTAGTCACTGGACTTAATTTGATATTCTTATATTTTGGCAAGTATTGCATTTTATAACATACTAGAGGCCCAGTGCATGAAATTCATGTATTGGGGGGGAGTTGCCCTTAGTCCGGCCTGCACCCTCTACAATCTGGGTCCCCTTGGGGGATGTCTGACTGGCAGTTTAGGCCCGATCCCACTGCAGGATCAGGCCTAAACTAGCAGTTGGACATGCTTCTCCCAATCCAGGACCACTAGCTCCTAACCACTCACCTGCCTGCATGCCTGATCTCCTCTAACTGCTCGCCTGCCTATCTCATCACCTGTAACCACTCTGCCTGCCTGATCACCCTTAACTGCTCACCTGCCTGCTTGACCGCCCCTAACTGCCTCTGCCTTCGCCCCTGCCAAGGCGGATTCATCCAGAAGGACATCTGGAATGACATCTGGAGGGTTGTTCAGCTGTCTGATCTAATTAGCATATTACGCTTTTATTATTATAGATGTGTTTAATCCAGACTATATATATATATATATATATATATATATATATATATATATATATTTCATTTTATTAATGTCTATTCAAATGATACATTATCTACACAGTTTTACAAATAGCTTATTTTTCCTCAGTATATAATTATGTACATCCACCTCACAGCCATTGAATAAATACAATATACAGATCTGTCTTTCACTTTGTGACATTTAGGTTGTTGCTCAGTTTTCTCTATTATAAGAATTTCTATGCATACATCTCCTGTGTGCTTGTATGGGATGTGATTCCTCCCTAGATAGAAGATTGCTGGATCTTAGATATGTACATCTTCAATGCTTCTATATGTTGTTGAATTACCCTTTAAGTTGGTTGTACCCCTATTTCTGCATCCAGTCACTTTAGCCAGGTTAGATCTGAGGTTAGTTTGTGCAGCTAGACTGGTTGATCCATCTTTGGCGCATTGGAAGTTCCTGCCCCTGGGTGATAGGCTGCATTTAATGTGGCTGTGAGGGTTCCCAAAGGCCTCTTTGTACCCCCTCTTTGTACCCTGTTCATCCCTTAGGAGGACCTGGGGGGAGCCAAGGGCCAGCTGCTAGAAGGTGAGGACCTGGGTCATACCACCTCACCTGCCTAAGGATGCAGATCCAGGAGGGCTGCTCCCACCCCCTGCACACACCTTCAGTCTGGCACTCCCTGCACGTGTACATCATGGGTCACAGTCCCTACAAGGTCAGCAGGTTAGCCCTTCTGGCCAGAATGCTTTATCTTGTAGGTTATCCGGGAAAGGACAGAGGTGGCCTGCTATTAGAAACTAGAGGCCCAGTGCACAAATTCATGCACAGATGTGGGTGGGTGGGGAGGGCGATAGGGGCCCGAATCAGACTGATTGGCTGTCGCAGTCATAGCCGCTGGTCATTCTGGTCATTCCGCCATTCTGGTCACTGGGCTTTTGTATATATAGGTAATTCAGGTGGTTCTGTATTGACGCAGGAACAACCACTGCAGCCCCACTAGGCTGAGGCAGAGCTGGTTTTTCTGGCCTGAGACCTGCCCTTAGGTGGATGGCCTGGCTCGCAGGCCCCTTGTGTGAAGTTTTCAGTCTTTGTTGGGGTGGATGTTGCTCCCACAATGAGGCTTCCTGCTCACCAGGCCCAGTGAGGGGCTGAGCCATGGACATCCCCACCAGCACGTTATAGAAATATACATTTGTCCCACCTCCTTGTCAGACAGTATTTTCAGAGTAACTGTTGTCAATCTCTGAGTCTGAAATTGTTTCTTAGCATAGTTTTAACTGGAATTCTTCTTATTACCACTGAGGTTAAATGCTTTAAAACACCAATCACATTTCCTCCCCTTTAAACTGCCTGTTGCTATATTTCTTCACTTGTATTTTTATCTTCCTTTCTTCCCTCCCTCCTTCCTTCTTTCCTTGTTTTAAAATCAGATTCACCATAGCTTATTTTATATCAGCATGTTGGTTCTTTGTCTGTTTTATGTCTGTATTTCTCCCAGCCTCTGGATTGCCTGTTTGTGTGGGTGTGTAATTTATGCAAGTGCTTTTGCAAAGTGTTTTTTTAAAGTTTGGTACTCTATGTTACTTTTTAAAAGAAGTCTACTTTGATCCTGAGGTCATAAATACATTCCATATTTTAAAAACTTTAAGGTTTGATTTTCAGATTAAAGGTTTTGTGTCAAGACTATTTTTCTAGGTGAGTGACGATTTTTAGTGCCTTTAATTAAATATGTCATTGTCTCACCCCTCATAACAATGCCACTTACTTAAAGTAATGTTTCCATGCACTGATGGATACTTTACTAAATGCTTTGCCATCAAATTCAATTCCATTCTCTTCTTGCCTATCATGTCCCTCTTACCCCATCCTCACCTGTGCGAATGCAGATCATCCAACATGAACCACACTGTAGCCTGACCTCGCCCAGCCCATCTGTGCTGTCCTAGCCTTCTCTCTGTGCTGGGCCAATACAAAACCACCTGAATTGTTTCCAAATTGCTACGCCTGTATGATAAGTACAACCTCATCTGTTGTTTTGAATCAACCAGAATCATCTGTGCTAGCCTTAGTTTCTTTTTTCCCAGGCACCTATTTTTAACCACCTTACTTAAAACATGTGTTCCTTAAAACACATTGCTAATTGGCATCACACTTAATTTAAAAATTAATTTGGGACAAAGTGGTATCCTTAATAATTTTAGCCTTACTATTTTAAACTCTTCATTTTTATCTCTTTAATTAATCCTTCATTAAAGTCTTCAATACCTGTTTTATAGATAGTATTTTATTTATTCCCTTTTGCCGTCTCCGACCTCCCTCTGTCCCCCTTCCCCTTGACAATCACCATACTGTTGTCTGTGTCTATGAGCTTTTCTTTTCTTCCTTAATCCTTCCATCTTTTTCACCGTCCCGCCCCCCCAACCTAACCTTCTCCCCTCTGACAGCTGTCAGTCTGCTCTATGCATCTAGGATTGTTTCTAATCTGTTAATTTTGTCCACTAGATTCCACATATAAGTGAAATCATATGTGCATCTACTTATTTAATATTTTGTTATATGACTCAAGCAGAAGTATAAAATTTCTATAAAGTCACACAATAGGCTTCTAATATGAAAACCTTCAAGTTTCATTTTATTTATTCTTTTTCTTTATGATTTTCCTCTGGGTGTACAATGACACCATTGTTTCACATAATTTGGGGCCTAACTGATCACTTGAGGATAATGTCCTAAACTGTGTTTTATCCTTTGAGACTGTGCACTTGGTGGAATAGTAAACCCTAAGGTTAAAACTAGAGGAGTATGACATTGTTTTCCGTTACTGACTGCTGAGTATCAAACTAGACCAACATTAAGTGACTTAAAATAAGCACCATTTTGCTCTCATTTATATAAAAATTATGGTGGAATTCAGTTGGGTAATTCTTTCGTTTCTCATGTTGCAGGGCCCACTATGGCTTAGTTCCCATGCTTGGTACTGGTGGAGATGGTTAGATAGTTTAACGATGAACCAACATGTGGCCTCTCCAGTGTAGTGGTCTCCAGAGGCTACACTTCTTATGTGGACAAAGAATGCATTATGTGAGGTTCAGGGGGGAGCTGAAAGGCTACCAGACTTTGGAAGTCCTACAACATCATTTCTGCCACCTTCTGTTGCCAGGCAAGTTAATAAGTCTAAAGGGAACTTAATTTTTCCTCTACCTCTCAGGAGGAAGACCAGGAAAGAATTTGCAGCCATCACTAATCTACTACCATAAAGCGGTGATGCTGATTTTTTAAAAATATATTTTATTAAATTTTTATAGAGAGGAAGGGAGAGGGATAGAGAGTTAGAAACATCGATGAGAGAGAAACATCGATCAGCTGCCTCCTGCACACCTTCTACTGGGGATATGCCTCTAACCAAGGTACATGTCCTTGACTGGAATCGATCCTTGGAAACTTGAGTCCATAGGCCGACACTCTATATACTGAGCCAAACCGGTCAGGACAATGCTGATTTTTTAATATAACTACTAGTGGCCTGGTGCACAAAATTCCTGCAAGGGCCCCTGGCCCTCGTAGCTGCAGCTTTGTCTGGAAGGTTGTTTGGCCATCCTGTCTCATTAGCATATTAAATTTTTATTATTATAGATTCTACAGAAGGATCCTTGTCAGTGTGTATCTGAGAAGTTTTAAAAGCCCTGCGAACCAGTACTGCTACATTTTTGAATTTTAAAATATAAAAATCAAACAGATCAGCTCCTTCCTCCTCATCCCCCCCACCCCTTTTCAGCTTTTCCACGTGTATCCCTGTTAAAATCATGAGCTATTAAACTTGAAACTGTAAGGCTGTGAATGTGTATTTCACACTTTTATTTTTATTCTGACATTCTAAACATTTTTCTACAGAAAGTGAAGAATTGATCTTAAATTTTTAAAATGTATTTCAATCTAAAATAGATATCTAGGAAAGCTGCCGAACGACTGAGATTTTCCCCACTGGTCCTATCAAGACGTTAGCTCCAAACTGCTCCTCAACCCATTTTGATAAGCACATGTAGACCAGGAAACAGCTAACAGGAGGCAGGCCTGCCCCCAGCATTCATCCTGTGCAAACATCTGCTTTCTCATTCCTTCCAAGTATTTTCACAGTGCACAGCATTGAGGCAGATACTTCTCATGTATGATATAATGAAATCTTTACAGCTCTTACTTTCTATTTTTTTTAAATATATATTTTATTGATCTTTTACAGAGAGAAAAGGAGAGGGACAGAGAGCTAGAAACATCGAGAAGAGAAACATTGCCTCCTGCACACTCCCCACTGGGGATGTGCCAGCAACCAAGACACACACCCCCGACTGGAATCAAACCCGGTACCCTTGAGTCCACAGGCCGATGTTCCATCCACTGAGCCAAACTAGTTAG
Source organism: Murina feae (assembly GCA_004026665.1). Lineage (NCBI taxonomy): Eukaryota > Metazoa > Chordata > Mammalia > Chiroptera > Vespertilionidae > Murina > Murina feae. Next base: position 3,084 of record PVJC01030087.1, on the reverse strand, counting down.
GGCCTTACTTTCTATTTTGACATCAAAACTAGATGTGAATTCAGTACCAGAATAACGTAAGGAAGATAAAATTTAGATCTGGAAACAATTGTAGAGATAACCCTTCTGGCCATTATCATTTTGCAAACATGGGAAAAAACAAAAAAAAAATGAGCAGAGAATAAGAAACATCAAACCTTAACAGGATGTAACCATTTTATAGACTAGAACATTATTATTTCCCTAAAGAAAAAGAATATTTACATTCATTGTTGCGTTAGTTATCTGTTGCTGCACAAGTTATCCACCGTTTATCAGCTTAAAAACATCGCATCTATTATTTCACAGGTTCTGAGGGTCAGGAATCTGGGTGTGGCTTCTACGGGCCCTTGGGTTCAGGGTCTCCCATAAGGCGACGATCAGGGTTGTAGCCTGACACAGTCATCCCAAGTTCAACACAAGTGGGTCCACCTTGGAGCCCTGGTGGCTGTTGACAGGCTGCAGTGTCTGCAGGCTGTTGGACAGAGTGAGCTCCTGGCTCCTTCCTGGTTGTTGCTTAGTTCCTGAGTAAAGCAGCAGCTCTCACTTCCTTGCCACTGGACCTCTCCACGGGACAGCACCAAACACCACAATTGGCTGTGTCAGAGGACCAAGAGAGAGCTCTGGTAAGAAAGAAGTCACAGTTCTGGCCAGACTGCTCAGTGAATAGAGCATCGGTCTGTGGACAGAAGGGTCACAAGTTCAATTCTGGTCAAGGCACATGCCCCAGTTATGAGCTTGATCCTCACCCAGTAGGGGGCATGTAGGAGGCAGCATCATTGATGTTTCTGTTTCCATCTCCCTTCCTCTCTGAAATATATTACAACTAGGGGTCCGGTGCACAAAAATTTGTGCACTCAGGAGGTCCCTTAGCCCGGCCTGTGCCCTCTCACAGTCTGGGACCCCTCTGGGTATGTCCACCTGCTGGCATGCCTGGCCAGCCTGGGTGAGGGGCTGATGGCTGTTTGTAAGCTGTGGACCCTCACCCCATTGGGGTGTGGCCAGCTTGGGTGATGGGCTGAGGGCTGTTTTCAGGCTTTCAGGCTGCCCACAGTTCCGACTGACCCAATGTCCCAGCAAGACTGGCTGGAAGCAGGTTTCTGGGGTTTATTTATCTTCTATAATTGATACATTGTTCCTTTAAACCGAGGCCTAGGCAGGTAATGAAGCCTCCTGTTGGTTTCAGCTCCGTGGCTTCTATAATTGAAAGAATGTTGCCTTAGTAGACATGCCCAGCCAGCCTAGGCAGACAGTTTTCTCCATCGTTGATGCAATGGAAGCCTCCTGTTTGGTTCAGCTCTGTGGCTTCTATAATTGAAACAATGTTGCAATAATGTTGCCTGAGCCGGGAGATGCCCAGCCACCTAGGCAGACAGTTTACTCCTGGTGCAACAGAAGCCGCCTGTATATTCTAGCTCCATGACTGCTGGCCTCCATCTTGGCTGGGTTAATTTGCATACAGCCACTCTGATTGGCTGCTGGGCGTGGCTTAGGCGTCCCGTAGAAACGGTCAATTTCAATATTACTCTTTTATTAGATTAGATTCTCATCACTGATGTTTCTGTCTCTCTCTTGCTCTCCTGCCCTCTCTGAAAGATATTACATCAACAACAACAAAAGGACAGAAGTTACAGTCTTGCATATCTAGGATCAAAGCAGCATAATTTTTGGAGCATTTCCCCCATTAGAAGGAAGTCACTAAGTCCAGCTTACATTATGGGGGGATAGGTTACCCAAGAGTGTGAAGACCCTGGGTCAGAGGTCAAGGGGAGTGGTTTGAAAAGCTGTCTACCACTATTCTGTATACATTCACCATTTTAAATATGTTTGTATTTCTCCAAGGAAGATAAATTGTCAACTTTTGTCTGCTTAAGCTCATTTCCTGTTAGCCATTTTGACATATTTAAATTATGATCCATCTTAAATATGTTAATGGATAAATGTAAAGGGTTGTGTGTGTGTGGTGTGTGTTGCCAAACTAATTTTAAAAATAAAACTTCTGTATTATGATCAGCTTATAAAAATTTCAGAACCACCTAGAAAATATTTTAAAATTCATTTGATATCAGATGCAGTGGGAGTCTTACCCTGAATTCTAAATTGGCCTGCACACATGTCTCAGAATACATAGCAGCTCTTTAGATTTATCAAGTGTTACTTAAGGTGCGAATGAAGACATGTAAATATAGTTCCAGAGCAGGATCCACACAGAAAGACTTAAAGTTGAAATATAGGCAAATCCTATAACATGATTGTCCCACTAAGTACAATTATAGGCAAGTTTAAAAATGTAGATTGGAATTTGGCATAATTATATGAAATCTATAATTTCTACTTATGTTAATGCCACTTATTAATTCCAAACACACACTGACAATAGGATATTGCACAAATTAGAAACCACCTGATTTATATAAGTGTAGGTAATGTTTTTTGTAAAACAGGATGGACATGGTTGGTTGTCTAAGTGGTATTTTAAATGGCATTTCATTTACTATGTTTTTTAAATCATTCTTCTTTCATTTTTTCAAAAACAAATCTATGGACTTTTAAAATAACCATGTAGAAGATCTTAGGAAGCCTGATAGAAATTTTTTAAATTGAAAATTTATGCAATATATTAGGTATATATTACACATTTATGTAGATATGCACATATGTAGGTGTCATATACTTTATAAAAACCAGAATATTTTATAAAAATTTGGTTTATTTTCTTTTAGTCACTTTCTTGACATTTCATTCATCCATGGCTTTCAGAGTGTTGCCGCTTCTTCTGAGAGGTAATCCTCCTATATTCCCACACATCCCAGGGAGAGAGAAATGTGCCTCTGTGGTGACTCACAATGGAAAGATTACGTGGAAAATAAGAAAAATGCCAAGGGTTTACATCTGAAGTCACTAGCTAATAAAAACGTTGGCATAAGTCTTCTAAAGGTTATATTCTTTATTATATGAGTCTATTTTATTTCATGCTACATTTAGAACATAAACACGGGGGAAATTGTCTGCATTCAATGATAACTAGGGTCTTTTCCTTGGTTAGAAACTTTGGTCTTTTATTAT
>PVJC01030086.1:0-21414 GCA_004026665.1 Murina feae | reverse complement strand
CAATGGGAGCTGTGGGCAGCCTGAAAGCCCCTCACCCAGGCTGGTCAGGCACGCCAGCAGGTGGGCATCCCCCGAGGGGTCCCAGACTGCGAGAGGGCACAGGCCGGGCTGAGGGGCCTCCCGAGTGCACAGAGCGGCTGCAGGGTGGGACAGCGCAGGACCCAGGACCCGTGATGGGAAAGAGGCGGCAGGGTTGGAGGGGCACCGGGAAGCGGGTAAGAGGCGGCGGGGGGGGTCTCGGCCTGCTTGGTGGCTGCCCAGGCCCTTTGCGGGGCATCGTGGAGCGGGAAAGCAAGGCTGCAGGGGCCAGGGTCCTGCTTGGCAGCTCCCCAGACCCCTTGGCGGCACCGGGAAGTGGGAAAGAAAGGCAGCAGGGGACGGGTGAGTGGGAAAGAGTTGGTGGCCTGCTTGGCAGCTTCCCAGGTCCCTTCCGGGGATCAGGGAGCAGGAAAAGGCTGGCCTGACCACAAGGCGGGGTTTTCCCTGCTTTCTGGTGGCTGGAGGAAGATGGGCAGTAGGCAAGCTTGGGAGGCAGGCCGCACCCAGCCCTGGTCACAGCTCAAAAAAGAGAACAACATGCAGGGGAGGGCAAGAGTCTGGAGATCAACATAGAGGGGGTGCCTGCTCCAAGCCTCCACGGTGTGCCTGGGGGCAGGCCCCCGGCAGGTAGACACACACAGGAGGACTGCTCCGAGCCTCAGATGCGGCTGGGGGCAGGTCCCCAGTGGTCACACACACACACACACACACACATACACACACACACACAAAAGGCGCCTGGCAGACTGGGGCCATCATAGGACATCCACTGAGGGGTCCCAGACTGTGAGGGGGCACAGGCCGGGCTGAGGGACTCCCTCCACCCCGAGTGCACAAATTTTTGTGCACCGGGCCTCTAGTACATTCCATAAATGAAAAACAAAAGGACTGCCTTTTGGATAATTTTATTATTGTTTAACATACTTATATTGATATATATTATCTTTATGTTAAAATATCAAAGGTATCTCTCTTCTACACAAACATATTCCTTTCCCTAGGTGTGTGTGTGTGTGTATGTGTGTGCAACTTTAAAATTAACACACAGGTAAAGTGGACCTATTAAGATTACTGAAAATTAATACAGAATCTGCCTAAAATAGGAACAAATAATATTCTCTACTTGGATCCATTTCGAAATTGGAGATAATAGTGAGATAAACTTAAAGCTCTTGGAGAAATGAGGAAAATGAAAGGCAAGTTATTGTATTACTAGAGACAAGTTATTGTATTACTAGAGGCCAAAAATTTGTGCACTCAGAGGGGTCCCTCAGCTCAGCCTGTGCCCTCTTACAGTCTGAGACCCCTCAGGGGATGTCCACTTGCTGGCTTAGGCCTCCTCTCCAGGGGATCGGGCCTAAGCTGGCACTCATACATCCCTCTGACAGCCCAGGAGCCCTTGGAGGATGTCCACTTGCCAGCGGGGAGCAGGCCTAAGCTGCAGTTGGACATCCTTAGCGCTGCTGAGGAGGCAGGAGAGGCTCCCATCACCACCACTATACTGGCAGCTGGCAGCCTGGCTTGTAACTGAGCAGAGCTCCCCCTGTGGAAGCGCACTGACCACCAGGGGCAGCTCCTGCATGGAGCGTCTGCCCCCTGGTGGTCAGTGTGTGTCATAGTGACCAGTCATTCCCAGGTGTTCTGCTGTAAGGGTCAATTTGCATATTACCCTTTTATTATATAGAGATAGAATAGAGGCCTGGTGCATGGGTGGGGGCTGGCTGGTTTGCTCTGAAGGGTGTCCCAGATCAGATTGGGGTTCTGCTGAGATGCTTGGCCAGACTGGGTGAGGAGCTGATGGCTGTTTTCAGGCTGGTCAAGCCCCCCAATGAGGACCCTCACCCCATGGGGGTGTGGCCAGCCTGGGTGAGGGGCTGATGGCCGTTTTCAGGCTGGCCATGCCCCCTGGTGACCCAAGCTCCCAGCCTCTCCTTTTTGTCTGTTTTTTTTCAGTGTGGATGCCAGATCCAGCTGGAAGCAGGTATCTGGGATTTATTTATCTTCTATAATTGAAACTTTGTAGCCTTGAGCAGAGCCCAGGACCAGCCAGTGCAGGCGGGAAGCTTGGCTTCTTCCATTGCCAGGGTAACCCAAGCCTCCTGCTCACTCCAGCTCTGTGGCTGCTGCCATCTTAGTTGGGTTAATTTGCATACTCACTCCTGATTGGCTGATGGGTGTATCAAAGTGACGGGGTGATGGTTAATTTGTATGTTTCTCTTTTATTAGTGTAGATTCTTACTCCTGAGCCATCATCTCTCCTTAGCAGAAACCTTAAACTGAAAGTCTCTGTGTCTAACTTCTAATAACCTGACAAGCTCAGGGGAGGCCTGCATGGCAGCCTTGCAAACTCAGAGACCTCAAGTAACCACAAAGGATGGTCTGAAATTAAACTTTAACTAAAAGCAGTTGTGGTGGGCAGTGACGACCTAGGCTGGTATCTTCACTGACAAGGTCAACCTTTACCTGAACTGAGCCTGTCTGGTTTTTTGCATCTATAATAACATGCCCTTGAAATGTCTGGGTAACTTTTAACTTCCCTTTTTCTGGAGCCCTTAGGGCACAACCAAAAGTGCTGGGCGCCAGGACAGATACCACAAATTCCTTCATATCATGTTAATTGTTCCTGCACCCACCTAAGTATGTGTCTATCATTTTACCTTTTATTCAATCCCAGGGGTGTTCCCACTTTGCTTTCTCCTGCCTCTCTAGTCTATCACCAATGAATTTCATGTAACCCACCTACATCCTTCCTTTGATTGCAATGCATGAAATACAAATATCACCCGCCATTGTCCAGAGCATTGTCTCAATTCCTTGACGTTCTGCTTCCCAGCGTATGTCAACCGTTTGGCACAAATTCACAAAAATTCTTTACAGTCTTCAACGGTTTTTTTACATTAACAGGTTAAAGCTCTTGCAGAAATAAGGAGGAAAACGAAGGGCAAGTTATTGTATTATTCTTACTTCTGAGCCACCATCTCTATTTAGCAGAAACTTTAAACTGAAGGCCTCTGTGCCTAACTTCTAATAACCTCCCTGCGGAATAGCCCACAAGCGTAAGGAAAATAAAATAATAATGGTGATGCGAGTCGTCAAATAAAAATATCCTTATTGGCTCTTTTGTGTTGTAATCTGAGAGGCGTGCAAGGTATTGCTAGATACTCAGGATCCAATCCTGCCCACACCCAGACAGACAAGGTCTTTATGTTGTTTTCACTGCTGCTAGTGGCTGGTGCTTAGATCTTCACAGGGCCATTAAACGAGCATTCAGCAATAAGAGAAGCAGATGATACACAGAATCATAGGGGAACAAAAGGGCCCACAGGGCACAAGCACGCAATGAAACAGCTTGCACCTGAGCCCACAGCAGAGGCGAGTCCTTTCCCCGTTGCTACATGGAAGATCAGCACTGGCCTGTTCACCCACAGGACTACTCCTGTACCTTTAAGGGGCTTCTCGGTAAAGTGATATTGTACAAAGCTCTCTTTCCCATTCTTATGTAAATATTTTCCTAAATTATAATTACATATCAGGAAGCGCAAGATTATTTCTCCTATTTTACCAGATTGTAAAAAGAGCAAGAAAAAAAATGGCCAGGAAAGACCACTGCTTTCTCTCCCATTGGAAACATAAGCCGGGTTCGTTATTTCCACTTCCCTGGGCTTCTGATAGGAAATAAACGAATTCTGTCAGACAGCCAAGTGTTTCCAATGCAATTGTTATCCTTCCTCTCAAGAGTGTATTTTGGTCTTCTTCCGTAAATTCACAAGACTTTAATTCCCTTCTCCACATAAGGCACACTTCATAGTCTATCTCATCTAGCCTCACCAGTGCTTTGCCGAGAAAGGTGAAAACTATTTTTATGTTACCGGTGCGAAAAAATGGAGGTTCTTAAAACACCGTAAGTAATCTTTCCCAAATGTAAATCCATGATGGAATTAAGAATAAAAGTTCAATCCCACAAGGTGCTTCTAGATCAGCCTTCTCAAACTTTCACAGGCAAAAGCCACCTAGAGATTGAGTTACAATGCATATTCTGATTCAGCTGGGCAGGGGTGGTGCTGAGATCCTAAATGTTTAAGAAGCTCCCAGGAAATGCCAGCACTGCTGGCCCATGAACCATCCTTAGAGTAACAAGAGTACTCTATATTGATGACTCTGTGTCATCAATACGTCAGGATTGTGTCACCAGCCTCAACTCATTGGAAGAGAAAGGGACTGGAGTCACAATGAGAAAGGTGGGACTTGTCCACACGGTAGCGAGGATGTGGCTCTGAGCCACATCCTGATGAAAATATATATATATTTACAGCTTTGTTCACAGGAGCATGTCCAGAATCCCTGCTCTAATGCATGGTACCTCATATGTTGAGTTAGCATGATTTTGAGGGGAATGTTGGTAACACTTTACATCTGTTAGATCAGCTCAGCACATCTCGAGGGGGCAGACTAGTAAACTTTCTCCAAACTTAGGTCAGTAATCGAATAATTTAGACTCAGGAAAGACATGGTATTTTTTGTTAACACAGTCTTTCTTGGTGACATTAGTAAATGAGACATAACATTTTTAACTAACAGTTAGAAGTTCGATCCTTTCCAAGATTATGTCAAATGAATGCGCTCCTCCCTTCTCTTCCTCCCATGTATTCTAGGCTAGCGTCTGCTCCAGACAGGACAGACATGCTCCTGGAGGCCAAGAATTCACTGTCAGCATTCTCTCTTTAAAAGCTGTATTTTCAACGTTGCCTCCCCCACTATTTTATTTTTAGTGTTTCCTTGTGCTTTCTAGAATGTGGTTTTTATTTTCTTTTTAGAACATAAAATTCTGGCTTCAGAAGACAAGAGGAATTCATATTCCATATTTCATATTAGAATTTGAAAGGGAACCTTTGGAAATTAAAAAAGTCTAAACGACCCTAGCTGGCTTGGCTCAGTGGATAGACCGTCAATCTGTGGACTGAGGGGTCCCAGGTTCTATTCCGGCCAAGGGCACATGCCTGGGTTTCGGTCTCTATCCCCAGTAGGGGGCATGCAAAAGGCAGCCGATCAATGATTCTCTCTCATCATTGATGTTTCTATCTCTCTCTCCCTCTCCCTGCCTCTTTGTAATCAATAAAGAAATATATATATATTTTTAAAGTCTAAACGAAGCTCCAAAGTAGACAATGTTAGTTTCCAAACATGAAACACTTGGAAAGGTTTAGGCAGAAACAGTGCTCCCTATCTCCACAGAGCAGCAGTGTTCTGTTTGAGAAAGGAGAGATCATGGAAGGCATCGGTTACGAAGAGAAGAAATCATGAGAGCCATTGGGATGTTCTGTACAGCTTTTAAGGCTTTGAAATGTTATTTCATACAACATCTGATGCCAATAGATGAAAAGCATTTTGCAGGCTTTCTCTAGAGATTCTGACAACTCTACAAAGTAGCAAAAAAGACTTACGTCATAATGACGGGCAGATTTAAGTTATATAACTAAGATAAATCTGGGTAACTCATTTTTACTAGTAGTCAGAGTGCTACTGACCTAGAACATTAACAGAGCATAATTTTGAGTGCGATTCTGCCTGCTTTTGCTGCTGCGCATGGTGGTGGAGTTAGCTTCAGTATGAAGTTTTGACTATGGTTGAGGCACTGCGTTAACTGCTCTACCGACAGCATCTCATTATCTTTGTAACAACCCCATGAGGAAAGTATTATGAATCCCGATATACATGAAAGAAAGATATAAAGGACATAGAAAGATTAAAAACCTTGGCCAGCGTCATAAAGAGACAAACCTAGGTTCTGACCCAAAGTTCGTTGTCTTAGATACTATGCTGTACTATGACAATATTTGATATACTTTCTTTTGAATAAATTCTAATGGTGGTTATTTCAAAATCGGTAATATATAGTCACTGAGGTGGTAGCTGGTTGAACTAGGGCACCAGACTCCAGGGCAGGAAATTTATGAGCTAGACAGAAACCTGGAAAATAGGCCAGATAATCAGATTCTCTGCTTGGACATTTGAACTAGACACCTGGAGGTAAAATTGGGAGCAGAAGGTGAGAGTCAAGGTCATGGTAGACTGTGGCCCTGGATGCAACAAAGATATAAGTGCTTAGAAAGAGATAAGCAAAGTTGGAAGAATCGTAGTTGGGAATGACGTGATTTTTTTTTTTAATGGCAGGTAAAAGAAATTCTATAAAAGAGAAAACAGACAGAAAAAATCAGAGTGAGCATTCAAGTATAAAGCTAGCATTTTTACTTGTGCTCTTGTACGTCTGAGAAAAGAGTAGTTTCACTTTAATTTTCCTCATTTTTCCATATTTGTTTTACCATCTCTGCTGAGTCATGTACCTATTTTCTCTTGGATGCTTGATGTTTCTATTAAGTAAGGCAACTCACTACTACTAAGTTATTGCTTTTATTGATAAGAACAAATCTAATCTAATAGACAACCTTTAATATTGTTTTTGTTTTATTATTGTTACCTCTTGTGGCTGTAATTTTTGGAAATAATCTAAGATTGAGACCATTGCCCAGTCATCTTATATATAACCTTACTTCTCAAAACAAATAATCCCATTTATCTTTAAAATGTATTCTTTCAGTTGTATGAACACCCAGGATTCGGTGAAATATGTAATGCAGTCATACAACTTTTGTATTTGCCCACATCCTAAGAAAACAAAACATATTGGCATGCATATTAAAAAGGCATATAGGCACGTTCTCATTTTCTTTTTAAAATATATTTATGAGGTGAAGATTGAATGGGAAATAAAGGGGAGGGGGGGGGGAGAAGCTGGAAAAATAGCCTAAAACTGAGAATACAAATTCAATGCACTATAGAGAAAGATGCCAAGTTGGCCCCATAACATACTAGATCCATCATCCGTGTGGTTTCCTGATAGAGACAAGTGAGAACAACAGAGAAATGGAAGATCAGAAGGAGGAACATGGACAAGAGCATTGAGGCAACAGGAAGGAAAAAGTTGCCCTAACTCAATTTCACTAAGCAGAAAATGAAGGTTTGGAACATATAAATGCCCTTACCTTTTTAAGATGAAGCTCTCTTTTTCTTATTTCTATTATTGTAGAAAATCCTTAATGTACAATAAGTCCTCAACCTCGCCAATAGTTTTATGGAACTGCAGTGAAATGTATACTGAAACCTATGTTACCATAGGCTAATTGATATAAATAAGAGTTAAGTTTCTACACCATCTCAACAGCATTACAATGAAATAATATTGAATGAAATGACATTATTTAAGGACCTACTGTACATATTTAGAGCTATGTATTTAAATATGGTCATTAAATCTCTACTAGAAAAACTTTTTTTTTTCCAGAAAATCATAATCCTATGGAGTTGAAATTATCTAATGCCACAGGAGACTGAATGTGCTGGAAAACATATGACTCATCCTTGGTTCCTCTCTTTTCTTCACACATTTGATTCATTCGTTTATTCAACTCATCCACCAAATACTCTGTTAATGTCCACTGTGTGCTGGGGATGGACTTAAACAGAGTAGAATTCTTTATGAATCTTACATTCTCATATTTTTTCTTTACAATATATCCCAAATATGCATATTTTTTTCTTCCTTGCACTCTCATTACTACCATCTTAATCCAACCAACATTATTTTACTGTTGGCTCATTTCAATAGCTACATGGTCTACGTTAGCTTCCTAATATCCATTTTCCATATAGTGAAGTCATCTCTTAAAAATGAGCATCGACCTATGAATTAGGAAGTCATGGTTCAATTCCTGGTCAGGGTACATGCCAGGGTTGCAGGCTTAATCCCCAGTGTGGGTCATGCAGGAGACAGCCAATCAATGATTCTCTCTCATCACTGATGTTTCTATCTCTCTCTCCCTCTTCCTTCCTTTCTGAAATCAACAAAAAAATATATTTAAAAAAAATGTAAACCAGCCCAGCCGGCATGGCTCAATGGTTGAGCATTGACCTATGAACCAGAAGGTCACAGTTCAATTCCCAGTCAGGGCAGTCCTAGCCTGTTTGGCTCAGTGGATAGAGTGTCAGCTTGTGGACTGAAGAGCCCCAGTTTTGATTCCAGCCAAGGGCACATGATTGGTTGTGGGCTCAGTCCTCAGTAGGAGGCATGCAAAAGGCAGCCAATCAATGATTCTCTCTCATCATTGATGTTTCTATCTCTCTCTACCTTTTCCTTCCTCTTTGAAATCAACCTACATTAATGAAAGGGTAATATGCTAATTAGACCAGGTCAACTGGACATCTTCTGGACATCTGACTTTCTTCCAGACAAAGACATAGTGGTGGGGGCTGAGGCAGAGGTGGTTAGGGGTGATCAGGCCAGCACGGGGAAGCAAGCACTTAGAAGTGAGATCAGGCCAGCACAGGGGTGCAAGCAGTAAGGGATGCAATCAGGCCAGTGCAGGGCAGCAAGCAGTAGGGGCGATGAGGCTGGCAGAGGAGGGCAGTTAGGTGGCAATCAGGCCAGCAGAGAACTGTTAGGGGGCAATCAGGTCAGCAGGCAGAGGCGGTTAGGGGTGATTAAGCAGGCAGGCAGGTGAGCAGTTAGGAACTAGCAGTCCCAGATTGTGAGAGGGATGTCCAACTGCTAGTTGTGGGATTGGGCACAAACCAGCAGTCAGACACCCCCTGAGGGGCCCCAGTTTAGAGATGGTGGAGGCCGGGCTGAGGGACACCCCCCACTCTCGTGTATGAATTTCGTGCACTGGGCCTCTAGTAAAAATATATTTTTAAAAAATGTAAACCATACCATAACAACCCTTAGCTTCAGTTTCTCCAGAAACATATCATTGCACTTGGAAAAAGATCCAAACATCTTACAGGACCCAACTAGTACCTCATTAGTCAGAATGCCATTGAGTTTTCCAATTCCTTTCTATGCCTCCCCAGCCCACTCTGCTTCAGACATCACAATTACTTATATGTTTGTGGGGATGCAGGTGTAAAGAAACCTACCTACAGGGATGTCAGTTGTATAAAAATATAGCACATACAAATACACCTAGGTTTGTGTGAGTGGGCTCTCTGATGTTTCCACAACAGTAAAATTGCCTAGCAACGCATTTCTCCGAATGAATCCCCATCAATAAGTGGTAACTGTATTTAGTTACATCTGTTTCTGTCATTAAGTAGCCTGTATTGCTTCACTGGTAGTTATAAAACAGGAAGGAAATTGTTCTGGTTATACAATGTGGCTTGGCTCACATCACATCTAACCCAACCCTGTGTCTTGCTGATTACTTACGCAGAATTATTCTTAATCAGGTGGTTAAAATCTCAAGCTCTGGAGTCAAACAAAACTGCATTCCAAACACAATTTTCACACATATAGGTGCATGACCACGTTCAGCAGTCTACTTAACCACTTTAAGCCCCAGTTTCTTCCTCCATAAAATAGAAGTAGCAATAAAGTATCTACTTTTAAGTTTGTTGTAGTGGAGAAAGAGCAAAAGTTTTCCCTTGGAGATCAGGCACACCACAAAAATGCCTGTAACCACCATTCCTATCAGCACTGCACTGATTGGCCAACCCAAGGCAAGAAATGTATATGGGAGTTAAAATGGCCAAGAATATCCCAAACACTCTTTAGAAAGACTTGCCCTATCAGACATTAAGACTCTTTTTCTAAAAGGGTATGAGTCAGGGTAGGAAAATAATAGACTGACGAACGACGGAAGTCTAAGAAGCGACAGCATTGGATTTACAACAAAGATGGCATGGGGGACTCGTGTGGATATCTTGGAGAAAGATGGATTTTTTTACTGGAAAAAATGACACATACATTCGAATCAGATGATAGCAGGCGTAAGTAGACTGGGATATATGCATAAGAATGCTCATTCAGAGAATGAAAAGACAAGACACAGACAGGGAGGAATTATTTGCTACCACATATAAAAGGTCTTGTATTTAGAATATACAACGAACTTAACAATGAGAAGGGGGAAAAGTGAGTAAAATATTTCAACAGATATCTCACCAAATAAGATATACAGAGAGCAAATAAGCATAGGAAAGGATGCTCAACATTTTATATTATTAGAGAATTATAAATTAAAACAAAGAGATACCATGACCCACCTACTAGCATGGCAAAATTCCAAAACACTGACACCACCAAATGCTGGTGAGGATATGAAGCAACAGTAACTCTCATTCCTTGCAGATGGGAATTCAAAATGGTAGCCAATTAGGCATTTCTTATAAAGCTCAACATAGCCTTATCATACACTCCAATGATGACACTCTAGGCATTACCCAAATGAGCTGAAATTTTTATATCCCACATTGAAATCTGTGCACGCTGTTATAGTAGCCTTATTTGTAATTTCAAAAACTTAGAAGCTACTGAGATATCCTTCAATAAATGAATGGATAACAAACTGTGGTACATCCATACGATGGAATATTATTCAGCCATAAAAAAGCAATGAGCTTTTTAACCCACAAAAATGCATGGAGGACATTAAAATGCATAATGGAGAGAAGGCAATCAGAAGATCATACCTACTGTATGATTCCAACTATATTACAGTCTGTAAAAAGGTAAAATTAAAGAGTAAAAACATCAGTGGTTGTCTGTGGTCTGGGGAAGGGGTGGAAGAGAGGATAAAGTGGAGCACGGGAGATTTTTGTGACACTGAAACTATTTTTTATAATGTTGTGATTAATGGTGGACATATGGCATTATGTACTTGTCAAAACCCACAAAACTGTACAGAACAAAGAGTGAGCCCTAATAAAAATATGGACTTCAGTTCATAAAAATTTGTCACTATTACTTGTTCGTTGTATCAGGTAAGCCACACTAATCCAAGATACTAATAATAAAGCCAATTGTGTGTAGAAGAAGAGGGATTATATGGAAATTCTCTGTACTTCCTGCTCTATTTTTCTGTAACTCTAAAACTGCTCAAAAAGATGTCTATTATTTTTTAAAAAAAAAAAGAATGTTCATGTCAGCATTTATTATAACAGCCCAAAGCTGAAAAAAATAAAATGTTCAGCAATAGTAGATCAATTTCTTGTGGTATATGAAAACAACTGAGTACTATGAAGCAATGAAAATAACCCCTCCTACCCAGGGAGGATCTCCCAAAGGTATTCGTGGAGCTGAGAAAGCAAGAGATGGGTCACCTGTGCCTGAGACCAATGCCACTGAGGTCAACAATTACAGAGCCAAGCTTTCCCCAATAGTAAATATGTATTCCCATCTTCAGAGCATAGTTCAAAAAACAGGGTCACTAGGAAATTTTCTAGGGACTACATTAAGTAACAGAGACACAAGACCAAGCTCAGTCTTCACCTTGATAGGCATGCTGAAGAACCCCTCGTGGCTCACGTTTGCTTCCTCTATTTCCATAGCCACCTCAGCTATTACGGAAGCTAAGAGATCAATCTCCTCTTATTCTCTTCTACTCCGTTTTCAAAAGCTGACCGAATCCTATATAGTAAAACCCTAATATGCAAATCAACCAAACAGCAGAACAGCCGGTGGCTATGACCTGCACTGACACCAGGGAACAGACACTCAACGCAGGAGCTGCCTCCTGGTGGTCAGTGTGCTCCCATAGGGGGAGCACTGCTCAGCCAGAAGCCTCATGGCTGGTGCGTGCAGTGGCGGTGGCAGGAGCCTCTCCTGCCTCCACTGCAGGCAGGCGATAAGGAACAAAGGGTCCCAGACTGCAAGAGGGATGTCTGACTGTCAGCTTAGGCCCGATTCCCAGGGGGCATTGGGCCTAAGCTGACAGACAGACATCCCCCGAGGGGTCCCAGACTGCAAGAGAGCGCAGGCTGGACTGAGGGACTCTCTCCTCTCCCCATGCACGAATGTTATGCACCGGGCTTCTAGTTTTTTATAAAGTAGAGTTTAATCACAAGATTAACCTAGTTAGAAATAGTCATCCATTACCTACTGAAATAAACTAACAAGTAGCCCAATATTCAACATCATCTAAGTTTCTTTTCCATCTCTCTTCCCATGTCTTCTAGCTCTACGCACAGAACCTCCCACTTAGATGTCACATTCTATACTTTGAGTCCCTGCTGTCTTTTAAATCCCTCAAGTATTTTGTGTCTCTCTGTGACACCTATTTTCCTCTGCTGTCTTTGGTTAAGTGTGTCTTACTCCTCCCACTCTCCCTATTAGATGTTAGAATGTTTTATTCCAGCAACTGTATATTGCTCATCTTTGTATTCCCTTTAACACAAAGTACCTGAATACATGTAAGGTACTCAGAAAAGTAGTAAAAATAATGCTAAATTGAATGGAGTTCAATATTCAACATTTTCTTATTATCTTCTTACTTCCTAAACAGACATGCCACCAAATTCCTACAGCAACATCTGAAGTAGCTGGCTAAAATGCCATGTCATCTATACTTGTTCACTTTCAAATTGTAAAAAAAAAATTGTAAGATTCTAAAATCTGGCTTATTTATGCCACTTTCCTGGGATGTCATGCATGCTCTAGTATGCCTGTCTTTTCATTAAAACTGCTTTTTATTCAACATGATTCCCAGATTAATTCTGGCTGTACTTGTACTTGAAAATATATTTGCATAAATTGGGTGTTAGTCTCATTAGTGGTTATTAGCTTTCAGCATCCAGGGTATGGTCACTCAATTCATGCAGTAAGTATAATGAAATTGTTTGCATGTTGTTAACACAATGTGAATAGAGGCAACAATGTGAGTCATCATCACACAGACATAAGTCAGGGGCCAAATAAACTCTCCCAAAGGGAAGATACAGCACAAAGTAAAACTGAGCTGAGATGAGCATCCCATTAACCCCATCACCTCTTTCGACACTTCACTTTGTAGAAAGACTCAGGAACGAATCTGGACAGCTCTGGAACTCTGAAACTCCCAATATGGAGAGGCAATAGGATGCAATTAGCATTGTGCATTTTTAATAGCTTACATAGCAGGGGAAATGTCTAAGAGGATATTTTAATTCGGCATAGAATTCTAGCAACCGCAATTTTAATTGCATACCAGCTGCAAAATATTTCTCTCGTTGTCTAAATAAAAAGAAGGCTATAATACATGCTGTCTGCTTGTTCCAGGACTCAGTTATTAACCTTTAAGAATCTTTTTATTTTCTAGGATAAAAGCCTCTTACTCCCACAAATGCATCTTGAGACTGGGGCTTAATTTTAAATCCCAACTCCTATTCTGGAGGACATTGAAACTTCAATCCCTGTCATGAAAATATCCTGAACAATATTCCAGACACAGGAATTTCAGGGCTTTTATGTATTTTTGCTAACTGGCAGATAAAACATAATTTTTAAAAGTCACAAAAATGAAAAGCTACCTTCTCCAACACACAAACACACACATGTTTAAAAACATGCAAAATATACAATCTGATTACTCAATAGCAGGTCATCAGAAGCACAAGCAAAGACTGGGTTGCTGTTTCCATAGCAATCACTCTATGTAGTTTAGCTCGTCTGGGAATTTAACCAAACCCCAAGGAGCAGGAAAAAAAAGTCATCAGCAAAAATATTGTAACATATGGCAATTGCCAACAAATCAGTGAGAGGAGAACACGTTTATTTCCGCTTCCTTTCTCCTGGCAGGAGCGCTTTCATGTCAAGTGGTTTGAGGAAGCATACAGACTTTGTTGGTCACTCAGCACTTAACTCAAAATTTAAAAATACAAGGTTTCTTCCTTTTCTTCGAATAAAAGAGTTATTGGTGCCCAGCCAGGCTCTGCAGCACATGCATTCATTCCAAGAGTGACATTTAGACATGGTAAGAGCTTCATACATCCTCCCATGACTCTCATGTTATTCACCCTAAAGTCAACTCAATCTACAGGGCAATTTCTTGGGAAAAAATGCAAATGAAATTTTATTATCTATTTTGTTTTTGAAACCATTCTCATCCTGGGGTTCTGTGTGTGTGTAGTGTGCGTGTGTGTGCACACACGAGCAAGTTTTTAGTTCTACCTATGGCTCAATGATTAAAGTAAGAGTTTTCAGCAGGAAAGGATAGATGTGGCCGTTTTATTATTTTCTTTAGTCTCACTACTCCTATATCTGGAATGATCTTCTAAGTATCAAGTTAGAGGCCACTGAGTTGGAGATACTTAAATTCTCTCTTCAGTATATCTTTGTGAAACCAAATACAATGAACAATATGTAACTAACAGCCAGTGAAAGTAGTTGTCTCTGAATGAGAAAACACTTTCAATGGCAGGGAATGCATTACATTCTGAAGAGCACATTCTATTTTGAACTGTCTCAGTGTTAAAAAGAAGTTTCTTAGGCTGAACCTAAAACTACCTCCTTTTACTTGCACTGCTGACCTCAATTGTGTACTTCCGAGGAGATACAAGTTAAGCCCATACTTCTTCTACATGACAGAACCTTGCAAACCTGAGGACTGTGAGTCTACGTTTTCCCTTCCTTGCAATCCAAACTCATCCCATCTTCATCCCTCAATGGCATCACACTTATTCTCTTCCCTATCCCACCTCATTCACCTCTAGAAGTAAGTTATTTTGCCAATAACTTCATGCACTTGACTTTTTTTAATGTAAAGTAAACTGTTGTGCTGGAAACTGATTGTTTTCACCAACCTTGGTTGCTCCGAAAGGTCAGAGCTATGCACCCATTAAGTTGAAACATTGTTAGTTAAAGCAAACTCCTACTTGTTACTTACATGTAAATTCTTGCTGCCTATTTGTTGTTGGAATTTCCTGCCTAAGGATATGGTTGTTTTCCCAGAGACTTAATAAAAGGCTGGTGAAGCCCAGGCACCAGTGGGTAGTCATATCCACTAGAGGTAGACTCTACGCCTGGTCCCCCAGTTTCCAAATTAATTCTCTTCTACTCTCTCTTCATTTTGTGTGCGGCCTCCTTCAGAACTCAAACCCTGAATAGAAACCCTGAACCACGCTGGACATGTAAGGGGCTCCCACACTGTTGGCCTAATTTAGGGGTGACAATTGAAAATGTCATTAGAGGCCAGGCAGGTAAGGCAACTGTGTGAAACATCACAGGAAGTGGTGACAATTGTGGTGACTGAAGAATGAGGTCTCAACCTGAGTATTACAATTCACGTTCTTTAAAATAATGCACACAAAACACATACAACTGGGTCTGCAGTTGCAATCCTTGGCATTAATTACTCTGATAGCAAATACTAAATTAATAGACTACAACTAACAACTTATGAACTTAAAGCTCAAAACTTTCCCTGGTTAGGCTAGGAGAGAGGGGAGAACAGTCACCTATGCCATGAGGCCACTCTAAGTATCATGGGAATGTAGCCAGTCAATTTTCTCTCAACAGTACATTTAAAAAATACAAACCAGCCCAGCCAGTGTTGCTCAGTGGTTGAAACGTCAACCTATGAACCAGGAGGTCACAGTTCAATTCCTGGTCAGGGCACATGCCCAGGTTGAGGGCTCAGTCCCCAGTGTGGGACATGCAGGAGGCAGCCAATCAATGATTCTCTCTCATTATTAATGTTTCTATCTCTTCCTCGCCCTTCCCCTCTGAAATCAATAAAAATATATTTTTTAAAAATAAAAACCAAAGTCATCACTGCATCATTACTCAATATGTTATATCAGGTAAGCTTGTTCTCCACCAGAATGAATAAGTCCCACAACCATCAGAAAAGACACACTATGATTGAACATAATAATAAAAAAAGTTAGACTGAATAAAAGGTAAGAACTTACTATCACAGAGCATTAAGAGATGCACATTATTCATTTCTAATTCCATTAGCTCTTTCCTTTGCTAAAACTTAAATTTTGTTTTCAAAAGCATAAACTGTGCTCCCCTGAGTGTTTATAAGTTCTAGTGTTGCCCTCCAAAATGTATGTAAATTCTCTGTCCTCCTGCTAACCATGTGGGCACCTTTAGGAACCTACTTTGTGGTCGTGGTCCAGGGAAGGTAGTTGCTCTAAGTTTGTGTGGAAACAAGGAAGTAATGCTATAAATATCAGTCTACAAAACCTGATCTATTTCCTATAAGCTTTAGAGCATAGAACCTGAAACCAAAAAAAGAGTCAAGCCTTTCCTCAGATTGGTGAAAAACATATCTAATCTAATAAAAGAGTAATATGCAAATTACCCTCACTCCGTTACACCCACAAGCCATGCCCACCAACCAATCAGGAGCAAATATGCAAATTAACTCAACTAAGATGGTGGCAGCCACGGAGCTGGAGTTGAGCTCTACTCAAGGCTATAGGGTTTCAATTGTAGAAGATAAACAAACCCCAGGCTGGGACCTTGGGTTGCCAGGGGCAACCAGGCTTCAAGGGGGGGGGGGGAGGACGAAGGCAACAAAGTTTCAATTATAGAAGTTAAATAAATTCCAGATACCTGCTTCCAGCCAGGCACCCCAGTAGGAACCTGAACCCTAAAGGGACTGTGGACAGCCTGAAAACGGCCCTCAGCCCTTCACCCAGGCTGGCCAGACATGCCAGCAGGTGGACATCATCCCCCTAGGGGTCCCAGACTGCAAGAGGGCACAGGCTGGGCTGAGGGAACACACACCCCCCCCCCCGAGTGCACAAATTTTTGTGCACCGGGCCTCTAGTTATTTTATAATCACATGTCTCATAGTCAACTGTAAGCATTTGGTTAGTGACACTTATAGAGAATAATGAATGGCCTTGAAGCTGGGGTTTTCCACATGCAAACTCCTCTAAAGAAATAGCCCCTTGGCTTAACCCACAAAGCTGCTTAATGACTGAATCATCATCATTCATGACTTTAAACACTCTTTTAACAAATGAACATTAGAGTTCTGCATCCACACCCAAATATTCATTCCCTAAAAACACACACACACACACACACACACACACAAAAAAAAAAAAAAACAACAACAAATTTTTTAGTTTACCTCTGTCCATCGTCTTTGATCCCGTAGGCTTGTCTGGGACAGTAAGATGGTCTAGGTTGCTACTCAGTGAAGATGTGTCGCCACTAGATAAAGAGTTCAAAACTCCCCTTTCTGACGTGGCCAAGCTCTTCTCCGGGGCCTTGTGACTGTTTGCCTCCGAAGGTCCAGGTGGGTGAATCTCCACAGCAATTGGTATAGATTGTCCCACATCTTCAGCAGCAGATGAACTGTTAATGGTGGTCAAGGACTGTCTTTCATTCGATAAGGAGGTGGGCAAAGTGCTGGCTGTCTTTACGGTATTTTCCAGGGAAGAGAAAGAACCCAGTGTTTCATTCAGTTTGTATGAAGATGACGATGCCTGCTCTGTTGCCTATTATGCACACATACAGTGAAAAAATAATAAAAAGTCATGATTAAATACACATTCTCTACTTTTCATATTCAATGAAGGTAATCCATTGTTTCAAAAAGTGGCCAATAGTCAAAATAATATGTGTGATACTTATACCCATATGACAGGCATTATGATGCCATTTTCTAAAAACTGGTTTATATAATTTTAAATTCACTGTTCAAGGATCTGAAAAAAATTCCATATCATGATTTACCTTATTCTTCAATGTTCTCCAGAAACTTAACAGGCCTCTTTGGGGAATTCTTTGGAATACTGAAGGACTCTTTGAGCAAAAAGGAGATTGCAATCTATCACTAAAATGAGCAAAAAAATCTTGAGAAATGTGATTAAGAAAGGAAAGCAAAAACTGGAGCCAGAGATGAAGCAAAATAATATTAACTGAGTGATGACCAGTAATGTGGGCAAAGCACATATATTGATAGATCCTCAAGTATCTTTCACATATTCCTTAGCACATAACCAGTATCAGCTCATAGCTGCATAGTTAGGTGAAATAACGTTACCTCATTCACTCTTCAACACTTTAAAAACTTTAATAATAAATGTTTGCCAAAGAAGACAAGAATACACTTGTAGGCTCCTAATTCATTACAGAGAAACCAAAATCTGCCCCACAGACTATATGAAGTGGCTTGATGACGTAGGTCTCCTGGAAGCCGCTCCTAACATACAGTCCAAGGCTGAACGACAATCTCTGGTGAAATTTTCACCAAATTATGGAGAAAATATCAATGCAACATCACCAACTGTCCTCTCTTGGCAAAGACTTCACTTATTCTGAGATTTTATCTTTATTACATTTTGATGTTAAAATACAGGGTGTCCCCCAAAATGATACACACTTTGAAAAATTATTAATTCCAATGGGTTTGATCTGAAAAGAAAGAAACATCAGCTGAGCTAGCAGCTATAAAGTGTGTAAACATTTTTTGGGGGACACCTTGTATGTTTAGAAAATTGTGATGGTGAATATTAGCTTTTTTTAATTATAATCATCAAAATAAAGATTTTATAACTATATGTTGTCCTTCCTTTTTTTTATCTTATTGACCGGTAAAATCCATAAATCCAGGCACCAGTGGTCTATGGATTATCCTATATCTCCAATAGCAGGTAAGACAGAAAAGGCATTTTATGGTTCAATTTCATTCTATCATCCTATGGAAAATTCCCATCAATTTTAAACATTCAAAACTCCAAGAAAGTGAAGGGAAGAAACTATTAGAGGGAAGAAGCCAAAAAGTAAAGTAGGTCTTTACTCAGAGACCTTAGAATCATTGCAACTAACTCAAAATGGTTGGCTTTGTTCCAAACCAATACTGTCCCAAGAATTTTGCAAGTTCTAAGCTCTGAGTTCTGGTGGGAAAAGCCTGTTATGTGGCCAATTTGTGCTCCGTTGGCTGCATACTAGACATGGATCATCAAATAATCAATAAATCCCCTTTTTAGTAGTGTGACATTAAATTATCTAATTAAGATACTGACTCATCACATGCATCTTCTTAATAATATATTTGTGGAGACATGGAAACTTTCCATTCGGGAATACATCAATGAACTTGGGAACCAGTTCACTCCGACCATTTAAAAATCTCAGAGATTCAAGAAAGTCCTGTAAATCACTAATAAAACCCCAGTTATCTGGAGAAAGCAATGCCCACTTGCCAAACTATCCAAATAAATGCCAGGAATAGTTTACTCATTAGCAGGATCTATAAAATAAATATGACAAAAGTACCTGCTCTGGCCCAGCCCTGACACACTCCCCTATTGTGAGCTATTTTGGTAAAGCTCGGCTGCCATGTGTTCAGCTTCCTTTTCTGCAGAGATGAAGCTCAAGCAGTTTCTGTTGCTCCTGCTGATGCTTCTCTAATTAGATTATAGCAAAACGGATATTCGAGCCAAAAACTGCACACACCTGCTGCAGCACATTCCACAAGCCTCTATGAACCTCGAAAGTCAGCTTAAAGGACTAAGGAAAGACATGTCAAGTGAGCATCAGAAATGCCTGTGGACGGTGTTCCTGTTTGTGGTGCTTTCCATTTTGTTTAGCACCATGTAGCATTTATAAATGTGATGTTAAAATAGAGAAAAGAATAAACCGAAGAAGAAGAAGAAGATGGAAAAAGAGGAGGAGGAGGAAGAGGAGGAGGAGGAGGAGGAGAAGGAGGAAGAGAAGGAGGAGGAGGAGGAGGAAAGATTGCTTGTATCAGGTCAGAGGGAGTTTTCATTAGAAGAGAGATTGACAAAGTACAAATCAAACTGAACCTACAGCAACATTACAGAGGATTCCACACAGGAAGGTGCTTTATAGACAGTAGGGTGTTAAATCATGGCTCATTATTTCTACCATTCTGTAGCTACTAATAGCTGTAGCCACATGTCAAACCAAAAACTGTTCGCTCCATGCCTTCTGTGAACCATCTGTGTGATATCCTCATAAGTTCCCCACTGCAAATCAAGTGAAGGCAGAAAGGATTGACTGACAGTCACACCCTCATGTGGTTAACAGGAGTCCATCCTTCTAGTATTAGTTCAGGGGCAAGCTCCTCCCGGAAGCTCTCTCTGGGGATATCAGGGCAAAATAGGTACCTTTGCCTGGTGCTTGGGGCTTACTTCTGTCACACCAGGTGGAATATCATTTTTTGGTCAACTGATACTGCCATTGCTGACTGACTTGTTCATTCTCGTTGCTGAGTTACTTGTGAACAGGCTGTTTTTAATCATTTTTGGATCTCCATTTGTTGCATCTGTGTCTGACACATTGGTCACAAACTAATGCCAACAAAGAGCAGACTGGAGAGCCAGCTGTATGAAGAAAAATAGCCCTGGGACGTCCAACCTGCTATTGAAGAGACCCTGAAATCCTCTGTGAAGTCGCTATGGGTGACTTATCCTAATCGTTGGATCAAAGGGTGACAGGCACTGACTGTGGTAAAAATGCTCATTCTCACAATCTCAAACAAAATCAGTATTTTATTTATTAGACATTGATAATTGGATGTGTTTTCACAAATTTGAGAACATTTGGAATTTAAGTACTTTGTTTTTTGTTGTGGTTTTGTTTGTTTTTTAATCCTCACTCGAGGATATTTTTCCATTGATTTTTAGAGAGAGTGGAAGAGAGAAAGACAGAGAGAGATATCGATGTGAGAAAAACATAACGATTAGTTGCCCCCTGCACATGCTCTGATCAGGGCCCAGGTGGGGGAGGAGCCTGCAACCAAGGTAAGTGCCCTCAACTGGAATTGAACCTGGGACCCTTCAGTCCTCAGGCCGACACTCTATCCACTGAGACAAACTGGCTAGAGTTATATATTTTATTTTTTAATGAGCGATTTAAAGACATTTTAAAGATTTTAATGTTAATGAAGAGACTATATATGATTAAATTAAAATTTCAATATTACTTTTCCCTATTTTCTGTATAAGATACTTTTAATCATCAAAGTAAAGTTCAAATTTTGATTAGCTCCAAAATCTTTTCTTTTGAATTGTTTTAAAATGCAAGTTTGACATGGGGGAAAATAGTTTTAAATGGCCACCAAAATTTTGTAATTAGAAAGGAGTTAACATATAAATCTTAAGCAATATTAGTCAAATCATATTAAAAAAATGGAAGATACCGGAATAACTGAAGACCAAACAAAATAAAACCAAATGAGAAAAAAAAGTACACAGCCTTTTCTCCCCTTTCATTAGTAAAAACAAACCAGTTAATTGCTCGTTGGCCTTAGAAAGTATTGTTTGTATTTCTATCATATGCTAGTAACATTACCATAAAAATCCAAAGACCTTGGTATAGTCTACTCCCTACTCTGTCTCTGACCTTCCACATGACCTTGGGCAATGAAGTGGCAAAAGACTCCCTCCTCAATCCAACCCTCAGTATCCATGACCTTCGAAAAGCTACTTTACCTCCAAGTCCTGTTCTATTGACTTCCTATCTCCACCATCACTCACCTCTCGCCTGCCTGGTCCATCCTCTAGTCTAAGCAATAACTAGAATATTTCTGAAACATAGAACAGATCACAATATTCCCCTGCTGAAAAAATCTTCTAATA
>PVJC01030085.1:0-20976 GCA_004026665.1 Murina feae | reverse complement strand
CGGCACCGGGAAGGGGGAAAGGAAGGCAGCAGGGGACGGGTGAGTGGGAAAGAGTTGGCAGCCTGCTTGGTGGCTTCCCAGGTCCCTTCCGGGGATCAGGGAGCAGGAAAAGGCTGGCCTGACCACGAGGCGGGGTTTTCCCTGCTTTCTGGTGGCTGGAGGAAGATGGGAAGTAGGCAAGCTTGGGAGGCAGGCAGCACCCAGCCCTGGTCACAGCTCAAAAAAGAGAACAACATACAGGGGAGGGCAAGAGTCTGAGAGATCAACATAGAGGGGGTGCCTGCTCCAAGCCTTGATGGTGTGTCTGGGGGCAGGCCCCCAGCAGGTAGACACACACAGGAGGACTGCTCCGAGGTTCTGATGTGGCTGGGGGCAGGTCCCCAGTGGTGACACACACACATACACACACACACACAAAGGCGCCTGGCAGACTGGAGCCATCATAGGACATCGACTGAGGGGTCCCAGACTGTGAGAGGGCACAGGCCGGGCTGAGGAACTCCCTCCACCCCGAGTGCACAAATTTTTGTGCACCGGGCCCCTAGTAAAGTATAAAGACCCCTTTAGCAGGTGCCTTTCCTAAGCCACAGGAGAGTCGTCAGTGCTGTGCACGGGATCTGGGCTCTTCTCGGGCTCACTCATAGTGGTGGCCTGTAGGAAAGGGGGCCTGCATAGCTTCCATGGGGGCAGGAGGGAGAGGCCGAGAGGCAGGAGGTGGAGAAATGAGGAAATTCCTGGAGGTCGGGCTTTGAGTTTCCCTAAGTGGGAGCCTCAGGGTGGGATTTGGAAGATCTGAGGTCAAATGCAGACACAGCCATTCAGCAGAATGTAGTTTGGGGAAACTATTTCACTTATCTGGGCTGTAGTTTGCTTTTCTGCAAAATGGACCCATTTATCTCAGTCTCAGCTTCTGTTGTTGGGACTAACTGAGATTCTTTTTTAATTTTATTTTTTTCAATTGCAGTTGACATTCATTGTATTTTATATTAGTTTCAGTTGAACAGCTGGTGGTTAGATATTTATATAATTTACAAAGTAATCCCCCCCAATAATTCTAGTACCCACCTGGCACCATACATAGTATTGACTATATTCTCTATGCTATACTTTACATCCTCATGACTATTTTTTTCCCATGACTATTTTTTTCTTTTTTCTTTTTTATTGATTTCAGAGAGGAAGGAACAAGGAGAGTGAGATAGAAATATCCATGATGAAAGAGAATCATGGATCAGCTGCCTCCTGCAAGTCCCCCACTGGGGATCAAGCCCACAACCTGGGCATGTGCCCTTGACTGGATTCGAACCTGAGACTTTCGGTTTGCAGGCCGATGCTCTATCCACTGAGCAAAACTGGCTAGGGTGAATGACTATTTTTTAACTATCAATTTGTACTTCTTGATTCCTTCATCTTTTCTACCCAGTCCCCTAACTCCCTCCTATCTGGCAACCATCAGTCTGTTCTCTGTATCTATGAGTCTATTTCTATTTTTTTGTTTATTTATTGTGTCCTTTAGATTCCACATATAAGTGAAATCATATGGTATTTGTCTTTGTGTGATTTATTTCACTCAGCATGATACTCTTTTGGTTGTTGAAAATGATAAGATTTCATTTTTTATGGCTAAGTAATATTCCTTTGTATATATTTACTAGAGGCCCAGTGCACAAAATTTGTGCACTCAGGAGGAGGGTCCCTCAGCCCAGCCTGTGCCCTCTCTCAGTCCAGAAGCCCTCAGGAGATGTCTGTCTGATGGCTTAGGCCACTTCCCCCTGGGAAGGGGGCTTAGCCATCAGTTGGACATCCTTAGCCTGGCTTCTGGCTGAGCGGCACTCGCCCTGTGGGAGTGCACTGAACATCAGGAGACAGCTCCTGCATTGAGTGTCTGTCCCCTCATGGTCAGTGTGCATCATAGCAACTGTTTTTTTTTCTGTCATTTGGTCAATTTGCATATTAGTCTTTTATTATATAGGATATGCCACATCTTTATCTATTTGTCTTTTGATGGGCACTAGGTTGCTTCCATGTCTTGGCCATTGTAAATAATGCTGCAGTGAACATAGGGTTGCATGTAGCATCTCAATTTCTAGTGCAGGACAGTGTTAAAGGCTGTTTTTGACTAATTAGATCAGGAATAGACTCAAGACCTCCAGAGATTATCTCTGCCTACAAACTGATAGGATTCTGACTTGAATTGCACCCCAGGCAATCATCCTCAAGTGTGCCGAGAGTTTTTTCAACAGGGTGGGGCAATTGCTTCTGCCTGGAGGCTAATTGTTATTTTTAATCTCTTAAGTGGCCTCAGGGCAAGGTGTTTTCCAATAGGGTGTGATAACTGTCTTTCCCCTGGGCAAGGCAAATGTCTATGTGGGAAAGATGTCCTCTGCTGCTTGAGGGAATGACTCAGCCCAGGAAACTTGGGATGTCTGCCTTCTGAGCTCTGTCCCTTGAGTCCCCAGTCTTGGCTTCTGCTCTCACAGCTCCAGTCTGCCTCACAGTCCCTCTGCTGGAGCACAAGGTGGGTGGCTCCGCAGGGAATTTTGTGCTTTGGCCCATTAAGAGGGTGCCTGATTTTTCAGCTGCCACTTCCTGGCAGACAGCACCCCACTGCTTTTCACAGCCAGATGTTATGTGGGTACCTCCTCAATTTTGGTGCTCTCTCCTGGGGGACCCAGTTGGGGATTAGATCCCAGAGTTCTCAGTGGCACACCCCACAGCTGAGATATCTCTCCAGGACTTCAGTTGCTGTCTCTGGGCACCCAGCCAGCCCTTTTGTGCCTCTGCCCCTCCTACCAGTTTCTATGTGGTCTCCACTTTCAGTCCTCGGGTGTTAGGGTTCTCTCCTGCAAGTTTTCTGTTGATTATTTGGGAAGTTTTTCTGTATTTTAGTTGTAATACCAGTTTGTTCCTGGGAGCATGTCCATGCAGCATCCACTTACTCTGCCGCCATTTTTAATCTCTAGTCTAGGACTTCTGTTTAGGGGAAGAGTTTGGAATTATTGTCATTTTTAAATTTGTATATCCAAGTATAACATACATAGAAAGAAGCACACAACCATTGGAGTAGAGCTCTGTGATTTTCACAGAGTGAACACCAGTAAAAAGATCAGCCCAGTCGAAGCACCCCAGAATTTCCTCTCAGACTCCCTTCTAGTTATTAGCAACAGCATGAATTCCTCTTTGCTACTTGGTAATATTTGGAACCTTACAACATATATCTTCTTTATCTAGCTTCTGTTGCTCAACCTTGTATTCAAAAATTGTGACCGTATTGTTGCAGGTGGCTGTAGTGTCTTCATTTCTCATTGCCCTGTATTTTTCCATTGTGTTAATATTCCACAATGTACTGGCCGATTATAATAGCCACGGTAGTTTCCAGTTTAGGGCTGTTACGAATCATCCTGCTATGGGCACATCTCTGTGTGGGCAGCTTTACTCCTTTGGTTTGAGTGTACACTCAGGAGTGGAAATGCTGGGACAAAGAATGTGTGTTTTGCAAAATGATTGTGCAATTTACATTCCCACCAGCAGTCTATGAGAATTTCAGTTGTACCACATCTTTGACAGCACTTGGTCCTTTTCCTTTATATATGATTAGCCCTTCTGGTGAGCATACAGTCAGCCCAGTGACTCTGAACAAATTTGATGTCTCCAGGAGAACAAGTCCTCTCTGGGTTTCACAGTCCCCATCAATCCTTACAGTCTTACACGAGGCCACCTAAAATATTTATGCCACCTGCCGTGTTCCTGAAGGCATTCGAGTTTGAAACCCCTGACATGTATTCTATCATCAGCATCTGAAAAGAAATACATTATCCCACAGCAGAAACTGAATAACTGGCCCAAGGTCACACAGCAAGAGAGTGGCAAAAGCACACGCCACCAAAAGTTGGACCTGGGCTCCTGGGTACCTTTCCCAGGCATGATAATTAGCTGGAGATAAGGCAGAGGAGTAGAAAAAAGCAGCACTTTATTAGGAAAACTGGTACTGCTTCTTACTGGATTCATTGCAAACTACCTGTACAAACGTAAACAAATTAACAGGGTCCTCTGAACCTCAGTTTACTTGCCTGTAAAATGGGATGTTGATAAGATATCTTAAAGGGATATTTGGTGAATTAAGTGAGACCACGTATGTGAAACCGCCTGGCACACGCAACGCCCCCAAAATAATGAATATGAGTTAAAGACTTCAGTGGAAGTG
Source organism: Murina feae (assembly GCA_004026665.1). NCBI lineage: Eukaryota > Metazoa > Chordata > Mammalia > Chiroptera > Vespertilionidae > Murina > Murina feae. The sequence goes on along the minus strand of PVJC01030085.1, from coordinate 16,772 downwards.
GTAACTTGAGTGCATGTCTCTGAAAGGCACCCTCCTAGCCCCATTGATGTGACCAAAGTAACCAAAATTCTAACAATTCTGCAGTGGTACTGAGAAGTCAGCGAAGTTATTGGTCACATTCCTTGGACTTTGAGGAATGAGCAGATTTGGACCAGAGTGGAAGATATCAAGCAACAGTGGCAAACCCTGGCAGACGCGCGCTCTTAGTTAGAGGAGGAGAACCGAGGATCCAGGCAGGCAGGTGATGGCATAGAGAAGAAACACTGCCCTGGGAACCCGTCTGCAGCTTTGTGAGAGAGGACAAGGGTCTCAAGGTCTGAGCCATTCTTACTAAATTGCATTCTTGCAAAATGTTAAAATGTGTAGCACAGTATTTTGCAGACCAGCTGTAAACAACGCGAGTTTGACAAGAACTCAACTGGTAAGTGTGGGCAACTGCAAAGAAAAAAACGAACATGTCATTGACTAAATAGCGTAGCTAAGCAATGGCAAAACCTTTCTTCCCAGAGGCAGAGCTTTGGCCTTCATTTTCTTATCTGCTTTCCTTGCTGAAAATAAATAAAACCTTGGGACAGCCACATCTTATTTTTTAACAGAGAACCCCTGGCAGCAAACCCCTTGAGTTCGGTAGCAGCTTGAACAGCATCCCAATGTGGGTTTGCAGAGATGCTCCCAAAGAGAGCAGTCCGACGGTGATGAGGCCTCCATAGCTCATGGGCAATTGTACAAGGCAGGAGGCAGGAGAGGAGGTATGTGCCTCTGTGGTAGCCAGGAGAGGGAAACAGTTAGTTCTGGGCACAGCAGGAGCATCAAACACAAAGTTCCCTGAAGGATAGCTCACACTAACGCCTCCGTCTGCCCTCCTCTGAGAACCACAGGGGAGAACTAGAAAAGTGGCTAGCCCTCTAACCTAGGAGCTGAGAGGGCACTTCTCAAGGCCACGCAATGAGGGAAAATCAAGAAGGATCCACCCATCCTGTTTACAAGAGGTCAGCCTTGTGTACAATGTGTCCTCTATCTACTTGACTGAACAGAGATAGAACAAAAATGTTGACAGTGAAAAAGATGCTGCAAAATAAAAGAAGAAAACATCACTCAAGTTTCAGGAGACGAGCCTGTTTTTGGAAAAAACTTTACTAAAGCAGAGAAAAAGAAATTAGGGAGAACCTGGTTGGAATTTAAAATGTTGACTACAGCTTTTGCAAACATCCTCATAGAGACAATTACAGAAAACAGAACTCCAACCAGCCTTAAAAGCTGAAGCTAAGAAATAATGGATCAAATATGAACTGTATTGACACTGTAAGGTACAAACAGATGGATTGAGGAAAACATGTCCAGGTTCTAGAGCACAGCATGGATCAGAATTGCTTCCTGCAAAAAAAAAAAATGAAAATGAAAAATAAATAAGGTCTAAAATTAAGTAGGAAGATACTTTGTGTCTTCTCCATAGTCTTATTTAGAATGAGAGACTCAAGAGCTCAAGTAAATAGGAAATGTCCAGGGGCTCGCTCTGTTCCTGCTCTGTGCTGTATTAAGAACCAGGTGCCCTGACCGGTGTGGCTCAGTGGATAGAGCATCAGCCTGCAGACTCAAGGGTCCCAGGTTCGATTCAGGTCAAGGGCATGTACCTTGGTTGCGGGCACATCCCCAGTGGGGAGTGTGCAGGAGGCAGCTGATGGATGCTTCATCGATGTTTCTAACTCTCTATCCCTCTTCCTTCCTCTCTGTAAAAAAAAAAAAAAAAAAATCAATAAAATATATTTAAAAAAAAATAATCAGGCAACATTATATTTCTTCCTCTGTGTTCATCCATTCACCCATCTTGGCCATCTCAGTGCGCTGAGGGGAGGCACGCACAGCAGGCTGGGAAATGCAGTCCCGACAAGTCAAGCAGTAAAATCTGATGGCACCTGGAAGAACCCAACAAGGCAGGTAGGAACCACCGTCTAGTTGTGAGGCAAATAGAGAGCGAGCTCACTGGGGTACTTAGGAGAGTGGTCTCAGGAACCAGGCTGCCCTTCAAATCCTGAATCTCCCATTAATTAGGTGACCTTCGGGGTCTCTCTGTGCCTCTGTTTTACCATCTGTAATTATTATATTAGTACTTACATATTTAGAGTTATTATGAGGATTAAAGGCACTCATAAATGTTAAAGGCTTAAACAGGACTGTCATATAGTTATAATAATTATTCTGTCCTAGCCTATGTCTTGGATATGAATCGAGGAGTTGGGAAGACCTGAAAAAGGAGCTATTATTTAGTATTAGTTTACGTTATTGTGAGGTACTGCAATATCATAGTTAGGCATAGAAAAGCACACATAAGAATATTAGATATGGTAAGGACGATGACTCCAATGTTATACAAACTAAATAATTGAGAAAACATTTAAGTTTGATTCCTATTTCACACAAAATAATAATTATGACAAAATAATTAATCTTATTTGTATTTTTAAATAAAAATATTTGAGGAGGAATATTTTTATCTTCTAACTTTTGTTATAAATACAAAATGTTTGTACAATAAATAAAAAATAAAAGCATTGAATTATTATTAAAAATCAAAGCCAAACTAGAAGTGTAATAATATGGGTCCAACATTCTAGGCTATACCAACTAAATTGAAAAAAATAGTGGGGAAGAAGGAAAGAAAATTAAAGCATACTAATTTTCTTATTTAATAGAATGGAAATTCAAAAATACTATTTTGATTTTGACTTTGAAAATTGGATAATACAGGTTCAGGCATCAGAAGTAATTTTTAAAAATGGACAGAGATGCCTTCATGTTTTTACATAAGTGCCTCTAACATCAGAAAAAGTGAACATAACCAGAATGGCCCAATCTCAGACAGGAATTTCAGAAGTATCATGTGATTTTATGTACTTCATTGTGTTATATATCAGTGTCAATTTAATATTATTTTATTATATCCTTACCAATTAATGAAATCGATACTTTAATAACATGTGTTATATTTTCTTATAGCATGACACATTTATAGCACATTTCTATGTATATGTCCAGGAGGCCATGAACTAGTAGAATAAAGAATATGACCTAAAGTTTTTAAATTACTAGAGAAGAGAATCAAATAAGAATTATTCTACAAATCAACATCCTCAAAATATCCATACTACCCAAAGCAATCTATAGATTCAGTGCACTCCCATTAAAATACCAACGGCATATTTCACAGACCTAGATTCAACTTTCCAAAAATTCATCTGGAATAAAAAAAAAAAAGACCCCAGATAGCTGCAGCTATCCTGAGAAAGAAGAACAAAGCAGATGGGATCTCAATACCAGATAGCAAGCTGTATTACAAAGCCACTGTTCTCAAAACTACCTGGTACTGGCACTAAACAGACATATAGATCAATGGAATGGAATAGAGAACCCAGAAATCGACCCAAACCACTATGCTCAATTAATATTTGACAAAGTAGGCATGAACATACTATGGAGTCAAGACAGCCTCTTTGATAAGTGGTATTGGGAAAATTGGACAGATACATGCAAAAAAATGAAACTAGACCATCAGCTTACACCATATACAAAAATAAACTCAAAATGGATAAAGGACTTAAATATAAGATGGGAAACCATAAAAATTCTAGAGGAATACAAAAGCAGCAAAATCTCAGACATATGCCGAAGCAATTCCTTCACTGATACTGCTCCCAGGGCAATGGAAACTAAAGAGAAAATAAACAAATGGGACTGCATCAAAATAATAAGCATTTGCACAGCAAAAGAAACCATCAACAAAACAAAAAGAAAGCCCACTGCATGGGAGAACATATTTGCCAATGTTATCACAGATAAGGGTTTAATCTCCAACATTTACAGGGAACTCATACAACTTAATAAAAGGAAGATAACCCATCAAAAAATGGGCAGTGGACCTAAATAGATATTTTTCAAAAGAAGACAGAAGAAAGGCCAAGAGACATATGAAAACATGCTCAAAGTCACTAATCATCCGAGAGATGCAAATCAAAACAACAATGGGATATCATCTCACACCTGTCAAAATGGCTATCATCAACAAATCAACAAACGACAAGTGCTGGAAAGGATTAGGAGAAAAAGGAACCCTTGTGCACTGCTGGTGGGAATGCAGACTGGTTCAGCCACTGTGGAGAACAGTATGGAGTTTCCTCAAAAAATTAAAAATGGATCTCTCTTTTGACCCGGTGATCCCACTTCTAGGAATATATCCCAAGAAACTAGAAACACCAATTAGGATATATGCATCCCTATGTTCATAGCAGCACAATTTACCATAGCTAAGATTTGGAATCAGCCTAAGTGCTCATCAGCAGATGAATGGATTAGAAAACTGTGGTACATCTACACAATGGGATACTATGCTGCTGTAAAAAAGAAGGAATTCTTTCCATTTGCAGCAGGATGGATGGAACTGGAGAGCATTATGCTAAGTGAAATAAGCCAGTCAGTGAAAGAAAAATACCACATGATCTCACTTATTTATGGATAATAAAGACCATTATAAATTGAAGAACATAAACAGATACAGAGGCAGAACAGCATTGAACAGACTGTCAAACTACAGCTGGAAGACTCAGGAGGGTTGGGGGGGGGAGTTAAGAGATCAACTGAAGGACTTGTATGCATGCATATAAGCATAATCAATGGACACAAGACACTGGGGGGTAGGGGAGGAGGGTGAAGGTCAAGGAAAAAAATGGAGACTTATTTACCACTCTTTGTAATACTTTAAGCAATAAAACAAAATTTAAGAAAATCACTCTATATATATGCATAATATAGAAGGAGAAATTATTAAAATATAAAATATAAATCACGGTAACCAAAGTAAGACAAAACAGAACAGTTATGATTATAGCTGTAATTGAGATAATTCTCTTATCAAGAGATATAAAACTTCTCAACATTGGTAAGAAAACCACTCTGACTATAACCATTAGATATGCATAAACAAAAGTATTTTTGAAGGGTTACAATTTAAAAGATTGTCAGTCCAATATAAGACAAATGCAAATTAAAAAACTCCCTAGGGATAGAATATTAAAATACAGTAGAAATCAAAGTCAAAATCCTTTAAAAGATGGAAAAACCATCTTGTTATTGATGAAGTGCATAAACCAAGATAAAGATATAGGAGCAGTGGCTCTTATGAATTTTACAATAAAGTACTAAAAAAAAAAAAAAGTAATAATAGCTAGAAATTTAAGAATAAATTAATAGAAATTTTAAAATGAAATATATACATCATCTAATTTATGGGATTGTTTTCCTGATAGCCATATATAGAAATCTAAGTCTACAGATGGCAAACACAACTCTTTCCACAGGTTTATGAAACATTTACAAATGTTAATTATAATCCTCCAAGAAAAATGAAATAAATTGTCGAGATTTTACAGGTCAATTCTATTTTTGAGTGCAATAAAACTGGAAATCAGTAACAAGGAAATATAATTAAAGTTCAATAAACTAGAAAAGTGAAAGCACTCTTATAAGTGTTTAATACAAAGAGAAAAATTTTAAAACATCATTTTTTAAAAAAATATCCCAACTAGCCCTGGCTCAGTTGGTTAGAGTATTGTCCCAATATGCCAAGGTTTTAGGTTTGATCTCTGGTCAGGGCACATACAAGAAGCAACCAATGAATGCATAAATAAACCATGTCTGTCTGTCTGTCTCTCTCTTTCAAAATTAATAAATAAAATTTTTTAATCTCACAGAAATTATTACATATAAAAGTTTACAGGACTCCAAATTGTACCAACAAGTTGTGACTTTTCATGGTTTTAGCATTGTATAAGAAAGCATGGAAATGAATAAACTAATTTTTTTACTCTAGAAGCTATAAAAGGGACCCATAAACTAATAGAGAAATCTCAATGAAAATTAGAAAATATATTGAACAACATAATATAAACACCACATGGCAGAATATATGAAATACAGCTTCAGCTGTTCTTAGAAGGAAATTGATTGCTTTAAATGCACATAATAGAAAAGAAGAAAGCTGAAAACAACTTATAAGTACCCATTTCAAGAAGTTAGAGAAAAAAGAGAAAATGAATATAAAAGATTAAATAAATTATTTTAAAGAACAGAACAGATTAACTTATAAAAATTAAGCAATAAAAATCAAAAGGAAATGTTTATTATTTGGAAAAAATTACCAGCATTTAAAAATTTCTGGTAAGATTGGTGAAGTGAAAAAAGGAATAGAAAATATTTTCAAAATTGGAAATTAAAAGAGGATATGATTATAAACTATAAATCTTAAAAAGATGAGATTATTATGAAAGACTTGGTCAATATATTTGAAATTCAGATAACATTAAATATCACCTGACCAGTGTGGCTCAGTAGTTGAGTGTCAACCTCTGGACAGGAGGTCAAGGTTTGATTCCCTGTCAGGGCACATGCCCAGGTTGTGAGCTCAGTCCCCATTGAGGGGCACACAGGAGGCAGACAATCAATGATTTCCTCGCATCATTGATGTTCCTATCTCTCTCTCCCTCTCCCTTCCTCTCTAAAGTCAATAAAAATATACTTTAAAAAATTAATAGATATGTAGAATAATACAACACACCAAAATTAACTTAAGAAGAATCTAAAAAAGCAATAGTCTTAAGGAAATTCAATCCTATATAATAAAAGCCTAATATGCAAATTATCTCCTCGGGAGGTCATTTGACCAAGATTTTGACTGGAGACCAGGAGTTTGACCACTCACTATGATATGCACTGACCACCAGGGGGCAGCATGGAACATGGCAGGTGTCGACAACATGGCGCTGGCAGTGGGCAGCAGTGGAGATGCTGCCGGCCCCCAAGGGGCTCTGATGAGAGTGGGATCACAGCGGTATAAGAGAGCAGGTGAAAGGGCAGCACCAGGCCAAGGTGGGTGTGACCTGAGGACCAATCGCCCCGCTGATCACCTCACAGAAGGTGACTAGGGGATAGGGCATGGGGGACAGGGCTGCCACCTGGCTCCCAGGCACTGGAGGAGCCAGGCTGGGGGTCCCACCCCAATTGATCACCCCACAGGCAGGACGGTGGAGATGGTGGCCTGGGGCAGCGCCAGGCCAAGGTGGGGTGCCAGTTGGGGCTTCAGAACTGCAAGGATTGGAATGTGAACTGGGGCTTTGAGGCTGGGAGCTCGAGCTGGAGCCCAATCTCTACAGGCCACCCTAAGAGACCCCACCTGTGCACAAATTCATGCACTGGGCCTCTAGTGTGTAGATAATAGTCTTCTAATAGGGTATTCTGCAGACCCAAGAGACTTCACCTGTGTATTTTTATAAATAGGAAAAGAATCACACAATATTATTTTATAGAAATTCAGAGACTAAAAAAACAGGAAATATTTCCAAATGATTATGAAGTCAGCATAATCCTGACACAAAATCTGACAAGAACATTGTCTGTAACTAAAATCATATCCCAATTTCTCTTACAAGTATGTATGTAAAATGCTAAACAACATATTAGCAAATTAACATAAAAGAATAGTGCATCATGATTAAATTGTATTTGTTTCAGGAATAGAAGGTCAGTATACCTTACAAACATCTATCTGTGCAATTCACCACCAGGAGAATGACCATGTCATTATCTATACTAATAAAAGGGTAATATGCTAATTAGACTGAGAAACCTTTTGGATGACCTTCTGGGGATTAATGGCAGAGCGCAGGCCGGATGGGAAACACCTGCCTCTGCTCTGCCATTGATCCCAGAATCAATGGTGAGCCCAGGCCTGGTGGAAAGGGCCTGCCTCTACCCTGCCATTGATCCCAGAGTCCCAGCCGGGTGATCAGGGCCTCCCTCTGTGCAGCATTGACCACAGAGCCCTGGCAGGATGGGCAGCAGGTGTGGGGGCATTTGGGGGCAATCAGGCAAACAGGGTGGCATTTGGGGATGAGCAGGCAAGCAAGGGGGGGGAAGTTGGGGTGAGAAGGCTTATGGTGGGACAGTTGGGGGTGAGCAGGCCAGCAGGCAGAGTGATTAGGGGAGATCAGGAAGGCAGGCAGGTGAATGGTTAGGAGCCAGTGTTCCTGGATTGTGAGAGGGATGTCCGACTGCCGGTTTAGGCCTGATCAGGATCCGGCCTAAACCGGCAGTCGGACATCCCCCCAAGGGGTCCCAGATTGGAGAGGGTGCAGGCCAGGCTGAGGGACACCCCTCCCATGCGTGAATTTCATGCACTGGGCCACTAGTCTTAATATAAGGCAGAAGGAACATTTGCTAAATTTCAAAAGTTTCAGAATGGGATATTTGCAATAACATTTCATAAAATATAAAAGATGCATGCAATGTATATATGTAAATCATGTATCATATATCTATGATAAAGGACTCATATTCAGAATATATAAAGAATTTTTAACTAAACAATAAGAAAAAGAAGGAACCCATAACAAATAAGCAAACGATGATCAGGGACTTTCCAAAAGAAAACATTTACATGGTGAATAAATGTGTGAAAAACTTACCATTGTAAATCATAAGGGAGATGGAAACTACTAGTAAAAGCCCAATTATGTATCACTAAACAGCACCCATCCGTATGGTGAACTTAAGTTAATTGGTATCACCAAGTATTGGTAAGGACGTGGAGTAATTTGAACCTTCATACAGCCAGTAAGAGTGTACAATGGTACAACCACTGTGGAAAACTCTTTAACGAAGATCTACTAACCCTGAACATATGTCCTATATGACCAGAAATTCCACTTCTAGATAAATACTTAACCCAAGAAGCAAAGTTTTGGTGGACTCATTCTCCCAGATACAGAATTGTCAGTGTGACATGAGCACAAAAAGTAAGAATAAAATAGTTCATAGAAACGTTGCAATAGTATCCCAAATGCCCATCAAGAATAAGATCAATTAGCCCTGACTGGTTTGGCTTAGTGGATAAAGCGTCAGCCTGTGGACTCAGGGGTCCCAGGTTCGATTCCGGTCAAGGGCATATATCTTGGTTGTGGGCACATACCCAATGGGGAGTGTGCAGGAGGTGGCTGATCGATGTTGCTCTCTCATAGATGTTTCTGACTCTCTATCTCCCTTCCTCTCTCTCTCTGTAAATCATCAATAAACTATATTTTAAAAAAGAATAAGATCAATTAACAATTTGTAGTATATTCATATAATCGAATAGTAGGAAAATGAAAGAGCAACTATTTCACAGAACTACATGGATCATTTTACAGAATGTAAGGAAAAATATGCCAAGAAATGAAAGAGTATATAATGTTATTCTTTTTATACAGAGCTCAAATATAGGTCCAAACTAGCAATGATTACATTTAGTAGGAGAAGCATGAGAAAGACTCCTAGGGAGCTGGTAATTTGCATACCAGGGTCTGGGTGGGGGATAGAGGCCTGCACACATCCCCCCGCCTCAGAAACCAATGCTGCTGACATCATGGTCTCAAATTTCTAGTCTCCAGAGCTGTGAGGAAGTAGCTTTCCCTTTTGTAAGCCCCCGAATCTGATTCTTAGTGATGGCAGCCCTGGGAAACTAACACAGGCGTTTTCTTTGGGAGTGGCAGAAATGTTTTGGAACGAGACAGAGGTGGTGGTTGTATACATTGTGAATGTACTAAATACCATTGCATTGTTACTGTACAATGGTCTCTTTTATTTTATGTGAACTCCACCTCAGTCACTTTAAAGAAACAAAACCAAAAACAATCAGACCCCCCCGATTCCCTACCATAAACCAATCAGCCAGGCAGTCATCCTTCGCAAATGAAATCAGGAGACTGGAGGCTTAATCCTCAGAGAAGGTAAAACAAAGAAGTTTGTGTTGTTTTTTTTGCGGGGGGGGGGGGGGGGGGGAATCAGAAATCGTATGAACTATTTGTCAAATGAAGCCATTATTAAAAGTTAAACTGTATGATGGTATAATAAGATCAATTATATTAAGAACAAAGATAGTGTGAACTCAAAATTCCTTGCCTCTTAACTAGTTTATCTTTTACTATGGTCTATACTCTTGATGATATTTGTATCACATCTATCAATGGTGGAAATACTGTGAATAAGGTACAACTGTCCATCTATGCAACATCACATTCAGAGAGATCGTGTTGGTGCCTTGCTGTTTTCTGTGGTGGTAGTTTTTATATCATGAAAATCATCAAAAACTACAAATCACGGTTTTCCTTTTCTTTCTTCCTCCTTCCCTCCCTCCTTCCTTCCCATCCTTCCTTCCCTGCTCACTTGTGTTCTGCTTTCCTTCATCCTTTTCTTCCTTCCTTCAGGGGTTGTTGGTAAACTCCTATGAGCACACAACTGCTAGCCATCATAGAGATAAGGTTCAATCCTGGACAAAGGAGAACCCCAACGGAATCTGCCTTTGGGAACATTCTGCAGGCTCCCTCATTGTACCCTGGCTTCCTCCTTGTTCACCATGGCACCACCATCATCCCTGGAGGCCGCCTGATGTCAGCCAGAAGCAGCCAGGCCCTGGAAGATAGTGCCGCTCCTTCAGGTGAGCTCCCGGGAGGAGCTGTGTCCCCAGCGGTGGGGCTGACAGCGGAGGAGCCTCTGGCAGCTAGGAGCCAGCCTGACTCCTGCTTGCGCTCTGGCAGCATCGTCCTGGCTGCCACTCACTGGCCCAGCTCTCAGCTTCCTGTGTGTCAGGGAAGGAGCAGCAGGCACCGGGCCACTGTAAATGTTTGCTGGAGATGGAGCAACCTGGCCTGGTGGCAGCTGCCGCCCTGCTCACTGCCAGAGACTCGTAGAGGCTCCGAGTCAGTGGGTTCATCGGTGGATTGGGAAGAGCAGCCCATGAAAGGGCCTCCCAAGGTGAGCCTGGTTCTGCTAGCCAAGCGAGGAATATCTGCTCCTTACCCGGGGCGCAGAGCATAGAGGACAGCTCAGTCAAAGCCGCATCCTTATTCTCTGCTGGGAGCCACTGAACCTGCCTCAGTTCCTGGGATAGAAGGCCTACTTTTTTCCTGAGCAGAGAGTGGCAAGCCAAAGCCACTGCAGCCTCTTTATCACAGGCATTGTCATTGCCAACCACTGATGCCAACCCGTGCCATGCATTTCATATATCACCTTTAATCTCGTGTCATTATCCTAAATGTCATTATCCTTTTGTTACAGAAAAGGAGAATAAGGCTGAGGAAATGACTTAGATAAATTTACAAAAAAGTTCATGATAGAGAATGGATTCAAATTCAGGTTTCTTGGGCTGAAATTACAATCTCTTCTTGCCACACTATATAGTCCTCCTGTTCATGCCCTCCCACCTGGACTAGTGCAGGGCCTTTTAACTCTGATGTTGGATGCTTATTCACACCCCCACATCTCACCTCCTCTGTTTCAATCCACCTGACACAATACTGTCAAACTTAATCTCTCCATCCTCTATAATAAAAGGCTAATGTGCGAATAGACTGAAGGGAGGAACGACTGGTTGCTATGATGCTCACTGACCTCCAGGGGGCAGACACTCAACACAGGAGCTGCCCATTGGTGGTCAGTGCCGTCTCACAGGGGGAGTGCCACTCAACCAGAAGTACTGAGTTGGGCTCACGGCTGATGAGCACAGCGGCAGTGGTGGGAGCCTCTCCTGCCTCCACAGCAGTTTTACGGATGTCTGACTGCCATCTTAGGCCTGCTTCCTGGGCCTAATCTGTCAGTCGGCTATCCCTCGAGAGCTCCCAAACTGCAAGAGGGAGCAGGCCTGGCTGAGGGTCATGCCACCTCCCCCTAGTGCATGAATTTTGCGCACCAGGCCTCTAGTAGATATATATATCTGGATATAGGTACAGACAGAAAATCATGGAGCTGTGAATACAGATATAGATATAAGTATGGGTGTAGGCACAGGTATAGGCATTGGCATAGACATAAATGTATTTTAATGGGAGATGCAAGAAGGCAAGAACCGTGCCTAATTCATTGTGTGTCCCTAGATCCTGCCACTGTACCTGGCTCAGAGCAAGGGCTCAGAAAATATTGGTGGAATTAAATTGAATGATCTTTCATTTCCCCAAATCAAAATTTCAGTGCCTCCTACCAAATAATAGAAATAGGCGCCAAGCCCTCATATCAACATTTGGAGCCTTCCACCCACAAACACCACCTGACATTATCAGTCCTAACTAAATGCAGCTAGTACTCAGAGCATATGTGACTCTCCCATGCTCCCTGTACCCCCTTGAGATTTCCTACCTCCAAGCCATTGTTCATGCTATTCCCTCTATCTGAAATGCCCTTGCTAGTCCCCTCCGTCCCTCCTGAAATGTCATGGGCTATTTTAAATACCGCTGTCTCCTTGAGGTGTCTCTTTTTTTCCCCTTTATGAAATATGCAGTTTCCTTCTCTGATCCCCTTAAACTTTTATACCTTTCTATGGCCTAACCTTTGTCTGCCTTGTATTTGAATCATTGAGGTAATAGCATCCCCTGCCTGGAATACCGTTAACCTATTTTCTTTCTTGTGTTTTTGATCCAGTCAAATATCGCCTCCTCTGTGAGGCCTTCCAGGCATATGTGACTCCCAGGCCTAATTAGTCATTCTCTCCCTAATGCTTCTGGAGCATCTGAACATCCTACCTCAAAACACTGGCTATTTGGTGCTATTCACCACCCTCTCCCAGCTGTCAAGTCCCTCTGACATCTCTTTGAGCATTCTTTTTGGCTCCTACACAATGCCATTCACCTAGCAGGTACCTAATAATTGTTGAATGAATGAGTGAAAGATGAGAAAGACACTGTCCTCTCTTTCTGTGTTTCCTACTTTCTTTTTCTGCCATTCTACTTGTTTTGACTTCTGTTATCAGTATACCATTTGTAGGATCACAGATGTAGTCATGTGAGACCAGAAAAGAAAAGCTAACTAACATTCAAAAGTGTAGGGAGAAACAATAGATTGTCTGATCTGAAAACCAGATTGTATCTGTTAGGATGAGAATAAATCGTTTCCATCAAATGAGTCAATGACAATAAGATTGCTAATTTATTTGAAGGGATAGTTTTAATGTTTCTCTCAAAAGAAAACAAACAAACAAACCAATAACGAGTATGCTGCAATCTGGCTTATCACATCACAATAAAAACAAAACAAAGAGGGTATTTTGGACCTATGTTCTAGATCACAAGTGTGCATTTGATACATCACATCTCAAATGGAGATATTAACACATCTTAGCTGACTTAGGACAAGTGACCAAAGAAGGGGGTGCTTTTCCCACTTTCCTGAACACGAACCAAATCATCCAGAGACAATCAAATGAATAGAGAACATTACTCAGAAGAAAAACAGGAAGTCCTTAACTGCAGGCAACACTTCTGCTTCTTAACCTCCAACCACTTGGGGCAGCATGTTGGCTTGACCCATTTTAGGGCTAGGCAATTAAAAATCCAAACAGTTACGTCACAAATTCAAGGCCACTAAACAGACAAATGGCACGCTTGTAGTTACTGCCTCCATATTTGTAGTTACTGGTTTTCTATAGAGGAATTCTACGTTTTAAGGCAAACTGGCCTCCTCATCGCTGTTCAAATAGGGCTTTCTCCTACTTGTGTGCCTTTGCCCTGGCTCTATATATATATAGGGAGAGGGATAGAGAGTTAGAAACATCATGAGAGAGAAACATCGATCAGCTGCCTCCTGCACACCTCCTGCTGGTGATGTGCCCACAACCAAGGTACATGCCCTTGACGTGAATCGAGCCTAGGACCTTTCAGTCCACAGGCCGACGCTCTATCCACTGAGCCAAACAGATTAGGGCTGGGTCATCTCTTTTACGAGGATCCCCTGCTCACAATACAAATGAGCACGTTTGGCCAACATAAGTTAAGTCCTCCCCAAAGTCGTTGAGGTTGGTGTTACACATTGTACTGATGTGGCTAATTGTCAAGACCTGGCAGTCGTATAGCTGTTGAGCCAAGGTCAAAGCCTTGGACCATTCCTCCTTCCAAAGCTATCTCCACCACCTTCTTTGTAAAACCTCCTGAAAGGATCCTGATCCTTCCTGGAGAAAGGATGCCATGGTCTGTGGTTACCGTGCTCTGATCATGAGCACTACTCATTGACTTACTGCTCCTTTCCCCACTTGTCTTTGAGATGGCAGCTTCTTGTGGGCAGGACTTGTGTACTTTTCTATCTTTTATCCTTTCATTCAATGATACTTTCTTTCCCTGAGAACCTTATGCCAAGTATTTAAAGAAGTCAGAGAAGCCTCGGACCATCTTCAGCATTTAAAGCTCCAGTCATAATTTTATTACTTAAAACTGCTGGAAAACAAAAGAAGACACCAAAAGTGCTTTACCTATGTAAAATGCACTAATTCTGCCCACCAGAAATCCAGCTTTCATACAAAGCTACAGTTGACATTAAACTCATGGAGAAAATGTAAAGACCTCCACATGGCTAAACTATGGTAAATTTGTGGTCCACATTAGGCTGGAGGTTCAATTCAAACCTAGCTCAGCTACATAGTCATGCTTAATAAACATGCACTTGAGTGGATGGCTTGAGATAAATGGAGATATCAACACATAAAAAATAAGTAAATGAGGATATGAACAAATAAAATAATAATGCTTCCTTTTTAATAATGACTTTTGAGGAATATAAATTTTTAAACCAAGCAAAATAATCTAAACAATGTCATCCCTGGCAAGTTGTCTACAAACAAAGCATAGCTCTCATGAGCTCTGTGATTCTGTTTTGACAGTATGGCTGCTGTGTCTGAAATATCTACAATCCTTTTGTTTATAATAGCACCTTAACTGGATGATTTAAATGAGTGGAGATGGCTTTTAGATTTTTCTACAGTTATTTAAATGCACATTTCAATTTTACTGAATTGTGCAAAAGTAATTTGGAAGATTAATTTCTGAAAATACCTGGTGGAATTTGCATACACCAAGCATAATTATTATTGATATTTGCATAGTTCTCCCTGCCCACATGCATGCACTGTTACCAACTGCCACACAACCCATGAAATTATTGAAGATGTTGCTGTCGGTACAATGTGGATTCATCAATAAATGTTCAGCCTTATAGAAGAAAAACAAACATCAGTGTTCAGCTGTAGAAGTATGCATCCCTTTACTTATTATTATTATTATTATTATTATTATTATTATTATTTGGGACAAAATCCACAGAGATAAATCCAAACCAAAAAAAATGTGACAGTCTTTTGCAGTCAAGATTAATGCCTTTGCAAAGGATCTCTGAGATTCAAAAGAGATTGAAAGTACCATTGAAAAAAGAAAGGAAAGTGAGAGGATTTCAGGAATGCTGGTGGGGAAAAGAAGGCAAATCTACCCTTGCTACAGAGGGGTGGGGTTTCTGAATGTATTAAGAGAGCCCTACTGCACAGTTAGGAAGAAAACTAGCAGAAAGTTGGGCCATGGGGATCACAAATGCTTAATGAGTGTGTGAATAGGTTGACTAAGTGCTTCTGTTAGGGCTTATGAAGGACACAAAGGCATGTTTCTTTCCTTTAATCTATTTTGATGATAAAAACCACTGGAAGGAAGTACTGAGAGAAATTACACAAATTTTTTTAAAAAGAAAATACTAGCTGATTTGGCTCAATGGATTGAGCATGCAAGAGGCAGCTAATCAATGATTCTTGCTCATCATTGATGTTTCTATCTCTCCCTCTTCTTTTCTGAAATCAATAAAAAATTTTTTTATTAAAAAAGCAAAACTTGTATAACACCTATTAATTGTTAGGCACTCTTCATATACATAAACATATGTAATTCTTACAATAAACTAGAGGCCCAGTGCACAAATTCGTACACGGGTCTCTTGGCCTGACCAGCGATTTGGGTCAATTGAGGCCATCTCACCCAGTCCTGATCGGGGCCAGCTGGCCAGGGGGAGGGACTGCGGGAGGTTGGCTGTGGGAGCACACTGACTACCAGTGGCCAGCTCCCCTTGGTGGTCAGTGCATCATCATAGCGACCAGTCATTCGGTCGACTGGTTATAATGGTCACTTAGGCTTTTATACATATAGATAGTCATTTTTTCCACTTAGCTCACTAACAACTGTTGAACCATTTCTTGTATTTGGCATATTATAAGGGGTTACAGAGATACACAAATCAAGTCCTTACCCTCAAGGAGCTCATAGTCAACGACACAAAACACACATCAGGTATATTTTTTATTACAGTGTTAAACAGCTGTGTAATCAGTATATGGTAAACATGGGGAATATAACAACTCTACTGGGGACCAGGGGAAAGTTCTTAGAGGAGACAAGATCAAGGTTTGGGAGGATAAATAGGTAGTTTCCAGACCAATAAGAAAGAGAATATTGGCATATAGGGCATGAAAAACACTGTACTGTGAAATGGCAGGGATGGTGTATATCACTGTAAATATCTCATTGAGGCTGGCAGTGGGAGGAGAAGAAATGTCACAGATGCCCAAGGCTTTGAATACTTTGAATGCCATACGGGTTATAGGACCATTGAAAGATTTTAAACATAGATTTTAATCTATGGTTAGATTCTATTTTTAAAAGATCTCTCCAGAGACTCTATAGAGATTGGATTTACAGACTTAATTCTAGAAGAAGGTTACATTGTTGAAACTAGTAAAATATGACCAGGGAATGAAATGACATTAAGAGTGAGGATCAAGAAGATGGGACAGATTCACCAGCATTAAACATATACTAATAGATCTACTCACAAGTAATAGAACACATTATGTATACATGGACCAAGTAGTTAAGAAAACCATATACACCAAATATAGT
>PVJC01030084.1:0-21431 GCA_004026665.1 Murina feae | reverse complement strand
CCCTCAGCTGAGCCCACAATGCTGGCAATGGCAGCAGGCTCTCTGGACGAGAATATTGACATCCTGGGGTAGGAAAATTAAACAAGCCAGGAAAGGGCAAGGTGTACTGACTGTGGACACGTGCTTCATAGGGGCCCAACACACCTTCAGGTGCATGTCAGTGTCTGTGAGTGTGGGTGTGTGTGTATAGAATGGGACACCCCAGATTCAGAGATGATGGGGCAGAACCTCAGGTATGGCCACGAAGGACAGAAACTATGCGGAGTGTACCCACACACTGAGGCTGGCTGAGGGATTCTGTCCATTCCCTTAACACAGGAGGAAAAGAGGAGAAAAGGATCGCCTGCAGAAGAGTCAGAGAACATATGCGACCTAATCTGAGTGTCACTGAAAGAACCATAAAGAAGCTTGCAAGGTGTCGCTGTCTCTGTGTTGTTTGTAGCAGGGGGGGAAATGTAATAGCATTGGGCACAAGACCTCACAAGCGGCTGTGGAAGCAGCATCTCCTGCATTTGAGCCTGCCTGGAAAGAGACAGGGCTACAGAAGAGGAGACTCACCAGGCCTCCGAAGGCCTTTGGATAGTGTTCCTTTCTTTCAGGCTGTTGTCAGGGAAGAAGGGGGAAGAATGGCTGACTTCTAATGACAAGTCTTGGAATTTGGCCAGGGAATAGGGACCTTGTACACTTCAGGGCTGCAGGGGCCAGACGTTAGCTCCTGACCCCGGAGGCTCTCACTTCCCTTGGCTTGTGTGGTCACTCACATGGACAGGCCTTGGTCAGACAGAAGACAGGTGACGTTTTCAAGATGGCTGCACTACTCAACAGAAGCCATGGGCCCTGTGTCCTGCGAATGTGACAGTTTACAGGCAGAGGCACCCTCCCTGTGTGGGGCAGGCTGGCAAGGAAGTGTGCAGTTGTGTGGGTCAGAGGAGAGGTGTTGCACGCCAGGGAGGGTGCTAAGGCCTGGGTGTGTGGAGGCAGGTGCATCCCGTAGCATCCTGCATGGGTTACACTTGGGAAAGGGAAAAGGACAAAACTGTGTCAGTAGGCAAAAGCTTTGCTTGCGCACAGCCAACCACAGAAGCCAATCAGACCATTCTAGAGGAGAGGAAACCTCAACAGAACGACGTTTATTTTCATGTCGAGCAAGGGTGAAACGTGAAACCCATTCCCAAAGGAGGCAAGAGCATGAACAGAACTTGCCTTTGTTAACATGTGGGACTGGCGTGCCTGTCTCCGTTCCAGTTTTCACACTCAGCATTTGGCCAGGAATTTGGTGTGTAGGAATATGCAGAGGATATGAGGGGCATGGGGGTACTGGCAAGCACTTCACCTGGAGTCTGAACTTGCCCTTGATCCCGGTTCAATACAACTCATGATTGGGGTGCCATTCCATTCCTATTTTGGTAGCAGGGATACAAATGCTGCAAAGGAATCAGCTGCTGACTGGGACCTGTTTGTACATATTCTGCCTGGGTGACCAACCCCGAGTCACCGAGTGACCAACCCCGGATCTCTTCCTGTGTTGCCCAGGAAGAGAGAGTATTTCTCCCTGCTACTCTCAAAGGAGTCAGGGACACTTAGTCTTGTGCACCTTTCCAGTCTTAGAGGAGACACAGGTCTCTCTGTGACACATGATAAAATCATTGTAGAAAGGAGTGGGAACACAAAGTTCCAAATTCTATTTGGTCATGTGAATGGGTGCCTATGAAAGAGAAGAATAGTTCTTTTATTTACTAAGTAACTTTTTCAAAAGAGGAGTTTTCTTTAGTTAAGGCATTTTTCTGGCTATAGTTCACTAAAACCCAAGGTGGAGAGGGGAGGAGTGAAGGAGAGACAGTGATGAGTAGAGAAATGGGAGACAGAGGAAAGTGACTAATGAACAGATTGAAAATGACAACCTAAAGAAAGTCAGAATGAGCCCCTTTTCTTGGCTATTGTTCTTTTAAGCATTCAACTTTGCACTAATGGAGCCACAGGCCTTCCTGTGACCTCCAAGTGTCACAAGCAAGAATCCTGATTAGGATAGTGCCAGGTACATGAGCAGTGGGCTCCACAGGTTACCAGACCAGATATTTTATTTTCTAAAAAATTGATTTCAGAGAGGGAGATAGAGATAGAAACATCAGTGATGAGAGAAAATCATTAATTGGCTACCTCATGCACACCTTTGGACATATGCACTGATCAGGAATTGAGCCAAGAAAAAGGAGCTCATTCTGACTGTCTTTAGGTTATCATTTTCAATCTGTTCATTAATCACTTTCCTCCTGGTTCATAGGTCGACACTCAGCCACGGAGTCATGCCGATCAGGCAGTCAATTACTTTCAACACTTGCTCCTTGGAAGCTGGTAGGCTCAGAAGCTGGGCCACATGGCAAGTAGGCTGGGTCTAGGAAACTTCAGGGATCTCCAGTCATTTGATTACTTTAGTTCTCCAGGGAACTTTAAGTGGTACAGGATGCAGTAGTGGGTGTAGGTCAAGACTGCCAAGAATGCTTTTAAGGACTTCATGTTGGAGGAATTATAGGAAACTGAAACCCCAGAAGTCAGGGCACAGGTAATATTGAGGGCAGAGTTGTTGCTTGAGATGTAGGACCTTGCATCGGTATGGAAGTCAGATCAGGGATGAAGTGCTAGCAGAAGGAGAAGTGGTCATTAAGGAGTTTTCTGATTACCACAGAGGAATTAGGGGAGCAGTGGGAGTAGGAGTAGGGCCTGGGATGAGAGTTGGTGGAGGAGGCAAATAGTTAAGGGCAGAAGGGATAGAACAGTGGGAGGATAGTGCAGGGACTCTTGGGCTGCAGTTGGGAGGAGAAGATAGTTGTGGAGGAGGACTGAGAAGAAGGTCAAGGGAAAAAAGGGGTGGTGCATTTGGAGGAAACAGTGGAGGAGGAGCTTGTGGATGGGAGGGAGTTGTGCCAGAGCTGGAGGCTGTGAGGAAGGAGTTGGTGCTGGATGTAGAATTTGTGCTGGAGGTGGAGGACTCTATGCAGGTAGTGGAAGTGTTAGCAAAGGAAGAGGTGGTGGTGGAAAGACAGGAGTTTATGCCATATTTAGAAGTGGGGAGGAGGTGGTGGCTGAAGAGCAGTTGGTGGAGGAGAAGGAGTGTGGGGTAGAGCAAGGGCCCGAGAGTGAGGTGCATTGGGAAGTGGAGTAGATGGAGGGAGAAGTGGCATCAGCTGATGAGATTTTAGGGGAACTGGAAGTGGGGAGGGAGGAGGAAGTGGTGGCTGAAGAGCAGTTTGTGCAGGAAGAGGCGAGTGAGATGCAGCAGGAGTCTGAGGAGGAAGAACTGGATGGGGAGTTGGTGGTACAGGAGCAGTTTTTCATGGAGGGTGAGTACCTCATGCAGGTAGTGGAAGTGGTATCAGGGAATGAAGTGTTGGTGGCAGGGGAAGAAATCTTGTGGGAGCTGGAAGTGTGGAGGGAGGTGGAAGTAATGGCTGGAGAAGAATTGGTGGTAGAGGAAAAGAATCATGAAATGCAGCAGGGCATATACAGGGAGCAGGAATGGGAGAATGAGGGGATGGAGAGGGAAGTGGCAATAGGAGAGGAGATTTTTTTGGAGCTGGAGGTGGGGTTGGAAGAAGAGATGAATGCTGAGAAGGAGTTGGTGGAGAAGGAGGATCATGAAGTCCAGCAGGGGGAAGAAAGCAAGGAGAAGTGTAGGAAGGCGGAAGGCCTAGAGGGGGAGGTAGTGGCAAAGGGGCAGTTTGCAGATGGAGAGGAGGGTGGGGTGCAGCAGGGGCCTAAGAGTGAGGAGCACAGGGAAGACAAGGAGGGCCTGGAGTTGGAGGTGGGGGAACAGGAACAGTTTGTCCTGTGGCGGGAGGGCCTCATGCAGGTGGTGTGGGCAGTGCCAGGGCAGGGCATGTGGACAGGGGAGGAGGTTTTCCCAGATCTGCAAGTGGGGAAGCAGGAAGAGGTGATGGATGAAGAGTTGAGAGTGGAGGAACAGACTGAGGTCCTGCAAGGGCCCGACTGCCAGGAGGAGGGATGGATGGAGGGGCAATTAATTACAGAGGAGCAGTTTGTCCCCCAGGGTGAGAGGGAGGGTGCCATGAAGGCAGTGGAGCAGGTGGGTGAGGTGGAGCCACAGTCAGAGGCTGAAGCAAACCCACAAGAAGAGAAGCCAGTGCAGCAGGAGCAATCCCAGTCAAGATCCAGGGGCAAGTGCACCTGGTCCCCGCTGGAGGTGCTCCAGGCCCTTCAATTGGAGATGGAGCCCGTGAATGAGCAAGCCAGCAGGGCCTTCTCTCGGCTCAGGCGCAGGATGTGGCAGAGGCGCAAGCCCTATTTCGAACTGAGAAGCCTCAATATCGGGCGCATCCCTGGGTTCTGGCCCACCGCTGTATCCTTGAGGGTAGAGGTGCGGGACCACAAGGTGCATGGGGCAGGAGAAAGGTGTCAGCGGGGATGGTTCGGATAGAAAAGACACATTGAGGAAAAGCTTAGAGCCCCAGTCTGGCCCAGGATCCTGGGGACACCCTCTGTCTTATATAAGGACCACAGAACCAGTACTTGAGGGTCCAGGGGCAAAATTCCAATGCAGAGGCATGCAGAGGCATGCAGAGGCC
Source organism: Murina feae (assembly GCA_004026665.1). NCBI lineage: Eukaryota > Metazoa > Chordata > Mammalia > Chiroptera > Vespertilionidae > Murina > Murina feae. Next base: position 16,851 of record PVJC01030084.1, on the reverse strand, counting down.
TGGGCCTATTGCCTGCAGATGGGGCTATGTTGCATGGGTTCTTCTGGGAATAACTAATGCTGCCCTACAGGCCATCTGTATGTCCAACTCCTCAGTCAGAGGCAGGAATGTGTGATGTGTAGCTTGTCAAGCCTTCAGCACAAAATAATCTGGTGGGCATCAGGGTCTTTCAGGAATCAGAGTGGTGCTGTGTCCATTTTTGCCTTTTATGGAGCAGTGGCCTTAGGGGAAAGAGAGGCCAGGCCAGGCTGCACTTTCTAGGTGGTCTATGCCCAGCTTCCAGGGTGCAGGTTTCTTGACCCAAAGCAGTTTGTCAACCATCCGGAGTTGTCGGCCATGATCAGCATCCAAGATGAAAACATGCTGGGTTACATGATCGATTTGAAGGTCAGGCCACCCACTCCAAGGAACGGTGGAGGGAAGGTGGGGAAATGGCCTGTCCCTGAAAATAGCTAAAGGCGGGTGCCCTGGGCTGTGCCTTCACTCCCTGGATCCACTTTCCTTCTACAGGTGAGAGAAGTTGGGCATCCTGGGGATTGCTGCACCATCAGCCTGTGCTTCCGCAGCAACCCCTACTTCCACAATGATGTGATTGTGAAGGAGTATCTCATCACCCTCACAGGTAAGAGGAGGCTCCCTGCATGGGCTGAAGCTGGTGGTGGGCAGGGTTGGAAGGCGATGTGCCCCATGTCACATACCCCTCTCCTGCAGGATACAGGGCGTCCCGTGCCACTCCCATTCAGTGGTACCAACATTATGAACGGCAGGTCTATAGCCGCAGGCATAATAACAGCACCTTTAACTTCTTCAACTGGTTCTCTGACCACAGCATGGCAGGATCTGGAAGGATTGCTGAGGTGGGATATCACTGGCCAAGGCAGCATAAACGTTCATATGTTCGCCTACTGCTTGTGTTTGTATTCTGGTCCCTGTCCTTTCCTGACTCAGCCCTGTTTGCCCTGCCAGATCATCAGCAAGGACCTGTGGCTCAATCCCCTGAAATACTATGAGAGGACAATGGCCCCAGGTGAGGGCACGGGACAGGTGAGGAGGGGCCTCTTGGGCTCTCATCCGGTGAGCTGCCAGGTACCTGGGCCAGTACTTTTTCTCTCACAGGGACACCTGGATGCTGGGAGGGATACAGCCTGTGACACCAGGTCCTCAGTGTGTGGGTGTGAGACAGGAACTATCAGCACAACAAGGGCAGTGCAATTCCAGTTCAGGCAGGGACGGCTTAGGGAGGAGGAGAGAGTGAGCATGTCCACTGTCACTCAGAATCAAAGCGAATTTCCTGAGCCACTCCTCTGAACTCTCCCTCCAGGCCTTGCCACCTGCCCCTCAACAGGAGCTGACATGACATGTTCTTCCTATACTCCTTTCCACAGGTGTCTGTGAATCTTCCTCATGCAAAGGCCTCAGCTGCTGTGCCACCATGCCACATTGCTCTATTGCTGCTCATCATCATCATCTATTTCCCTAAGGTCTTCTCTCCTCCCAGGACTGGTGGGAGAGGCCTGCTCCTTATCAGTAGGTTAGGGTTCAAAGTGTCGGCCACAGAGCTGTAGGAATCCTTTGTGATCCCAGTTGCCATAGCCACCCCCTTTCCATGTTTGGACGGGAATGATTACTGATTACTCTTTAATAATGTTCAGAGGAGATAATGCCAACCCTATTGGTGTATTCTTGAGAAATACCAGAGTTGTTAAGGAGTATGAGGGACTGTCTGCTTTACTCCCAATGACAATGGAGCATGTGAGGTGCTTTTTCCAGATAAGCATGTATTTTCAAGTAGACATGGTTTTCCCACACAGGAAAGAGGTGAAGAGGGTCCCTGTGGCAAGGTATTCAGACACAGAAAAAAATCCAAAGAATGCAATAATATAGAAAGCAAAATAAAATAGCATCAAGCCTGCTTGCCTGCGTGTGGTTTGTGCATAGGTGTGGGCTTGTCTATGGGCTCTTTGGGAATCCCCAATTCCTGTGAGGGCAGGTTCCCAATTGCAGTTGCAAAAGTGGGTAAGTTAAGCTTTGGGATTGCATGGAAAGCCAGAATTCTTCCTATATGGTGGCGGCTGGGGAGGAAGAAGAAGTAAGAGAAGGTCCAGTAATGTGGGCTGAGCTTTTTACTCAACAAGTCAAGGAATTTCAAAGAAAGTTCCCTGAGAGCAAGGCTCAGTGCTCTGGATGTACAAGTATCCTCCCTGTGGGGAGAGCAGGCAACCTGGAGGAAGTCTGGATGTCCATTTCACAGTTAAACCAATGCTTTCCATAGACCTATGGCATATACACACCCACAGTCACAAACATAAGCTTCTACACAAAGTTGTGTCGGATCATCTCTTGATATTGGACAGGAACCAATTCAGAACACTTTGCCTAAGGACAGTCTGTACTGTGTGGGTTCCTGGCCACATGTAGTAATTATTTTACAATAGAAGTTCAGTTGGCTTTGAGACTATATTAAAGTTTCAGGCAATGAAACAAAAAGGGAGTTGGTACAAAAGAAACAACAGGGGAGGATATAAGCAGTTCTCTGCTATGTCTATCTAGAAATATTACACGAAAAAATAAGCCACTGGGGCTGCTTTTGCTCACTGGGAAGTGAAGGTCACATTGACAGAGTGAGCCATAGTAAGACTATTTTACCTCACTGGGAAGTGAAGATCATAGTGACAGTGTATACAATGTTGGGGCTGCTTTACCTCATTGGATGTGAAGGTCAGTGTGACAGAATGAGCCATGGTAGGGATGCTTTAGCTCACTCAGAATTGAAGGTCAGTGTGATAGAAGTAAGTCACACTAGGGCTGTTTTATGACACTGAGAAGGGGTTATTGTGACAAATAATCCTTGGGGTGGCTGTTCAACTCACTGTGAAATGAAGATCATAGTGACAGTGTGAGCTATGGTGGGTCTGCTTTAGCTCACTAGCTGCCATTATCCACTGCTCCCCTGTTCCAAGTGTCATGGGAACCTTCAGAGTTAAGGAGGAAGTAAAAAAGTCATGCTTGATAAGGGGCATGTGTGTGTTTCAGAGCAAGACTACACAGACTAATTGTCCTGATGGCTTTTTATTGCTTTTTTCCCCTGTAGACAAGAATAAAAGAGGTGTATGTCAGCAGAAAATTCATCAGCTTTTTAAGTGTCTTTTTAACATGCTTATGCATCAAAATGAGTGTACAGGAGAGTTTGAAATTATTCTTTGGTCTGTTTTTGCTTCTGTCTTAAGTCTCTCTTGTTTTTATGTGTTTTTTAAAATTGTTTGTTCTCCAATTTCATCTGTCCTTGGATTTAGCTGTTACAAAGATCATTAAATGGGTCTTTATTCCCCACTTTCTCAGTCCTGAGTGATTTATGCTATGTATTCTGTGGTTCAGGAAGAGGGTATAAACCATTTGTTCTCAAGTGTATTTGGTTAGACAAGATAAGGTCTTGTAATTCACAAACTGGGTATATTAGTAAGTTGACAAACTTTGTCACCTTGTTTAATTTTCTTTTTTCAATTTTCCCATTCCACTCACTAAGTGGAATTTTCTAAGCTTTTTACTATCCTGCCTCACTCTGACTCATGGTGTCAGTACACTTTGCCTTAATTTGACCTGTTTACTTTTCTTCACATCAATATGGTCTTTATGTGTACTCTGTTGTTTATCTATGAGGCCGTTTTTCGATATAAAACGCATAGGGAAAGGTGAATAGATCCTGGGATGGGGTTGTTTAACCAGCAACATCCAGGTCATCCAGCATATATTAAACAGTTTCTTTGCTGGCAGCATGTATAGTATTATTAATTTTAGGTAGGCTTAAGCTCTTTGTCCCAGTCTCTCTATCAGTTATGTGCTTCAACATGTAAATAACACCATCAGTACCATTTCTTTCTTTATTAAAAAATATATTTTATTTATTTCAGAGAGAAATACAGAGGGAGAGAGGTAGTTTGGGAACGATTTCAGGTCTTTGGGTAGTCAAGGCGAAAGGAAGCACAGGGACCTTGTAATCAATATAGTAGAGTGGCCAAAGGCCAGTCCGAGCATGTGCAAGGGCTCTGAGCCTGGAAATGATAATCAGGCCAATATACCAACCCAGTGCAAAGACAGATGGTACACTGTACCCTTCAGTAGTCAAAATGACTTATGTCACTGTTGGCAATAAGCCTTCTTTGTCTCTTGAGTAGTATACAGACTACTGATCAAGAGTGTGAGAAAAAGTCTACTAGAGAGAGAAGATGAGCAGTGGGTAGACAGAGCTCAAAGAGAGTTGGCAGGCACAGAGAAAGTAGCTCTTATGTGTGTAGGAGAGAGGAGAGGTCAGATGGAGGTTAAGAGCTCACAGAGAACTCATATATAGCTACACTGTTAACCAGCCAGTGAGCTGAGCAGGGGAGATAGGAGAAGCTGCTGAGCCAGAGAGCTTAGAGAAGCTGCTGATGCTGAAGCTGTAAGGGAGAGCTCAGGTACTGCTATGTAAGCGAGGAGTCTAAGGAGCAACATGCGGCTGCTCAGATAATAGCTGTGGGTACAGAGACCAATGCTGCTTTATGGGGAGGATATGTATTTACCAGCCAGTGTCCGGCTGCCTGCCTATATGGAATTTTATGTATAGGACTAGCTTTCTTGACACTAGCTTCTGCCATAGTCATTCTTATACACCCACAACCTCTACTGGTTTCTCTGTCTGCCACACCACCAAGGATTGACCTGCATCACTCACACTGGCTGGACTGTTCCCAACAGTTAGTATAGTAGGCATAGTTCAAAAGGGACCTGTCCTGGTGTAATCAAATGGGAGAATTTTGAAGAATATAAGGACTCATTTCCACTCTAAGCAGCAGAGTTATGCAGTGCTCCTACATGCTCTGTTAAAAGCATCAATGATGAGAGAGAATGATCAGCTGCCTCCTGCACACCCCCTACTGGGGATGTGCCCACAACCAAGGTACATGCCCTTGACCAGAATCGAACTTGGGACTCTTGAGTCTGCAGGCTGACGCTCTATCCACTGAGGCAAACCAGTCAGGGCCAGAGATGACCTTTTTTATTGCTGTGTTCTTAGAGCATTCGATTTCTTGTAGGAGACTAAGTATCTCCATTCATGGCATGAACTATAATGGATTATTCATATTTGTTGAAAATTCTCTTGGGGAAGATCATTGACAATTTTTCTGTTGATGATCTCATTTGGGATTAGGAGAGATCTTTCCCCTCAGCCTCTTGCTGCATTTTTGTTAGGTTTCCTTTTGTTAATTTTTACATTGCCTTTGACTCAGACCTTTTCCCAAAGCAAATCAAGAGTCAAGTGTTCTTCATTTGTGGCTGTTTTTCCCAAAGTGACAGAAAGGACTTGTCCTAGGTTTCATGTCCATGTTGGAGGGAAATTGCACAGATTAGAATCCTAACAAGGAGACATACACAGATTTCCTCCTACCTAGTTCCACAGCAGCTCAGCCCATGAGAAACTGCCAAAACTCAGGCAAAGAAAAGCCTAAACTTCCAGTTTTCTCCCACAGGACCTAGATAAACCACTCGCAGTTTCACTTTGGAAAAGCAGCCTGGTCCTAGATAGCACTCTGTTTCCTCTGACAGACCCTTTGGAAAAGCAGCCTCAGCAGTTTCTTCTCTAAAAGATGTTTCATTTGTTTTCCACACTTGCATATGGTGTCATATAGCTTGCATGACAGAAATTTAATACTTTTCTGTTCTCAAATAACTCATTTTTATTAGCATAAGAAAATAAAACTGTTTTGTTTTTTTAGGACAACTTCCTTAATAGTGTCATCAGTACAGTCTACCAATTCTGATGTTGAGGATAGCATACACAATAAACTGTTGGTAAAATTGACAAAATGGCAGAAAGTTGGTAAATCACCAGCTTGGTCAAATGTGTTTCCAGATCCCTAAAGGTTATCCAAGTCTGGGTAATCTCCTTAACAGAAATTTGGCTGTAGAAGAACCAGTGGCCTGTGTACCTGGAATGGCTTTGATGTAGCAAGAAAACACAGAGAGTTAGAATGAAATTTTATATTCATGACTTGTTAGAAGCAGCATGAAATTCTCTTGTTAAAACTCAAATGGTAATTTGAGTGATCTTAGCAATTTTCAGTGATCTGGAATCCTGCTAACATGTTTCCCTGGATGTCTTAATGGACAAGTGGGAAAAGCAAGGTAGGCATTTTCTATGGCCTTACTAATATTTCCCAACCAAAGGTAGCATTCATGAATCATTTGTCAATATAAAATAGCAATAACATGTGAGAATTTTGTAATTTTGTAAGAAAGGCTTGTTATTTGTCTCAAAAGAGAGTTATCTTTTTAGACTAACCCAACACTTATTTGATTTACAACTTCTTCCTTTTATGGGGTTATGATACATTTTGAGTCAATTTTTCTAAATTTCTTGTCATACTGGGGAGAATTCATTACAGCAGGACACACATGCTCACATCATTTTATTTATTTATTTTAAAAAATCTTTATTTTTGAAAGCATTAAAAATAACCTCATTTCTGCCATTAATGTCTCTGAGCTTACTCCCACCTTACAACCAAACCTTAATGTCCCTATTGTTTGTGTCCATAGCTTGGGCGTATATGCATATAAGTGCTTTGGTTCATCACTTCCCACCCATTTTCCCTAAACATCCCCCTGAAGTTTGACAGTTTGTTTGATGCTTCTATGTTTCTGGGTCTATTTTTGTTCATCAGTTTATGTTTTTCATTAGATTGACATATGAGTGAAATCATGTGATACTTACCTTTGTCTGACTGGCTTATTTCAATAAACATAATCCTTTCTAGGTCCATCTATCCTGTTGCAAATGGTAAGTTATTTTATATAGCTGTGTAGTATTTCATTGTGTAGATACACCTCAGGGCTTTTTTTGTTTGCTTTTTTTTATAATCCACACACCTGCTGATGGGCACTTGAGCTGTTTCCAAATCATAGCTATTGTAAATCATGGTACTATGAACACAGGAGTGCATATATTCTTTCTGACTGTTGTTTCTAATTTCTTAGAATATATTTCTACAAGTGGGATTGCAGGGTCAAAGAGGAATTCCATTTTTAATTTTTTGAGGAAACTCCATACTGTTTTCCATGGAGTCTGCACTAGTCTGCATTCCCACCAACAGGTTACTAGGGTTTTCTTTTCTTCATATTCTCACCAGCACTTGTCTTTTGTTGATTTGTTGATGTTAGCCACCCTGACAGGTGTGAGGTGGTACCTCATTGTTGTTTTAATTTGCATCTCTCGGATGATTAGTGACATTGAGCATTTTTTATATCTCCTTGGCCTACTGTATGTCCACTTTGGAAAAGTGTCTATTTAGATCCTTTGTCCATTTTGTAATTGGATTGTTTATTTTTCTTTGGTTAAGTCATGTGAGTTTCCTATAAATTTTGTAGATTAATCTCAAATCAGGTGTATCACTGGCAAATATATTCTCCCAACCACTGGAGTCTCTGGTTGTTTTGTTGATGGTGTCTGTTGCAGTGAAATAAAAATTAGTTTTATTTTGATTTAGTCCCATTTGTTTGTTGTCTCATTGGTTTCCATTGTCCTGGGAGATGAATCAGTAACCATATTGGTATGAGAGATATATGAGATTTTGGTATCTATGGCTTCTTCTAAGATTTTTATGGTTTTGTGTCTTACATTTAAGCCTTTTATTCACTTTGACTTTATTTATTTTGTATGGTGTAAATTGGTTATCTACTTTCATTTTTTAACATGTATCATTCAATTTTCCCAACACCATTTATTGAAGAGACTGTCTTGACTAAATTGTATGCTTTTGCCTTTTTTGTCAAATATTAATTGAGCATAATGGCTTGGATTGATTTCTTGGTTCTGAATTTTATTCCGTTGGTCTATATGTCTATTCTTGTGCCAATACCAGGCAGTTTTAAGGACAGTGGCTTTGTAGTATCACTTGGTATGTAGTACTGTGATCCCTCTAACTATGTTCTTGTTTGTCAGGATTTCTGTGGCTACTAGGGGTCTTTTGATTCCATATAAATTTTTGGAGAGTTTGTTCTTGGTCTGTGAAATATGCCATTGGTATTTTAATAGGGAGTGCATTGAATCTACAAACTGCTTTGGGTAGTATGGCAGTTTTAAGACATTGATTCCACAAATTCATGAACATGGTATATTCTTCCACTTTATATTGTCCTCTAGCTCTTTTCAGTGTCCCTTAGTTATCTGCATACAGATCTTGGTTTAGTTTTTTTCCTACTTATCTAATTTTTTTTGTGTGCAATGGTAAATGGAATTATTTTCAGTTTCCTTTCTGTGAGTTCATGATTGGTATATAAAAATGCCATAGATTTCTGGGTGTTAATTTTGTATCCTGCTACATTGCTGAATATATTTACTAATTCAATAGTTTTTTGATGGAGTCTTGAGGGTTCTCTATACTTGTATCATGTCACCTGTGAATAATGACAGTTTTACTTCCTCCCCCCCCCCAATTTAGATGCGTTTTATTTCTTCTTGTCTAATCTCTATGGCTAGCTTTTCCCATACTCTGTCAAATAGGAGAAGAAAAAGTGGGCATCTCTGTCTTGGGCTTGTTCTTAGGGGAAATGGTTTCAGTTTTTGACCATTGGGTATGATTTTGGCATATAAGGCTATTTTTAAAATTTTCTTTATTATTTAAAATATAACATATAGTATTACATATGTCTTCTTTTCCCCTTGTTGACCCCTTTCCAGCCACTGCCACTCTCCAGAATATGCCCCATTACCCAGTGTCTGTGTCCATTGGTTATGCTTATATGCATGCATACAAGTCCTTTTCTTAATCTCTTACCCTCTCCCCACTCCACTGCCTTCCCTCTGAAGTTTGATACTTCTTTGCCTCAGGATTTATTTTTGTTCATCAGTTTATGTTGTTCATTATATTCCAGAAATGATTGATCTCATATGATATTTAGCTTTCTCTGACTGGCTTATTTCAGTTAGCTTAATGATCTCTAGTTCTATCCATGCTGCTTGGTAAGAATTCCTTCTTTTTTACAGCAGCATAGTATTCCATTGTGTAGATATACCACAGTTTTCTAATCCATTCATCTGCTGATGGGCTGTTTCCAAGTCTTAGCTATGGTAAATTGTGGTGCTATGAACACATGGGTGCATGTATCCTTTCTGACTGGTGTTTCTGGTTTCTTGGGATATGTTCCTAGGAGTGGGATCACTGGCTCAAATGGAAGATGCAGTTTTAGTTTTTTGAGGAAACTCTATACTCATCTCCACAGTGGCTGTACCAGTTTGCATTCCCACCAGCAGTGAAAGAGTGTTCCTTTTTCTCTGCATCCTCTCCAGCACTTGTCATTTGATGATTTGTTGATGAAAGCCATTCTGATAGCTGTGAGGTTGTTCCTCATTGTCATTTTAATTTGGATCTTTTCGATGATTAGTGACTTTGAGCATGTTTCCATTATGTCTCTTGGCCTTCCTTATGTCCTCTTCTGAAAAGTGTCTATGTAGGTCCTTTGCCCATTTTTTGATTGCTTATCTTCCTTTTGTTAAGTTGTATGAGTTCCCTTTTAATGTTGGAGCTTAAATCCTTATCTGTGATAACATTGGCAAATATGTTCTTCCATGAAGTGGGCTTTCTTGTTGTTTTGTTGATGGGACCTTTTGCTATGAAGAAGCTTTTTATTTTGATGTAGTTCCACTTGTTTATTTTCTCCTTAGTTTCCATTGCCCTAGGAGCTGTATCAGTAAAGATATTGCTTTGGCATATGTCTGAGTTTTTGCTGCCTGTGGGTTCCTAATATTTTTATGGTTTCCCGTCTTACATTAAAGTCCATCCATTTTGCATTTATTTTTGTGTATGGTGTAAGTTGGTGATTTAGTTGCATTTTTTGCATGTGTCTGACCAAATTTCCCAGCACCATTTATTGAAGAGACTGTCCTGACTCCATTGTATGTTCAATGGTTTGGGTTGACTTCTGGGTTCTCTATCCTACCCCATTGGTCTATATGTCTCTTCTTGTGCCAGTACCAGGAAGTTTTAAGAACAGTGGCTTTGTAATACAGCTTGATATTGGATATTCAGATTTCTTCTACTTTGTTCTTCTTTCTCAGGGTTGCTGAAGTCATTTGGGGTCATTTTTATTTTATTCCAGAGGAATTTGTGGGGAGTTCATTCTACATGTGTAAAATATGCTGTTGCTATTTTGATGGGGAATGCATTGAATCTACAGATTGCTTTGGGTAGTATAGACATTTTGATGATGTTGAGTCTACCAATCCATGAACATGGCATGTTATTCCATCTGTTTATGTCTTCCTCCATCTTGTTTCTAAGTGTCCTATGGTTTTCTGAGTAAGATTCTTTTATCTCCTTAGTTAAGTTTATTCTTAGGTACCTTAATTTTTTGTGTTGCAGTGGTATATGATTTACTTATTTGGTTTCATTTTCTGTGAGTTCATTATTGGCATATAAGAAAACAATAGATATCTGAGTATTAATTTATTATCCTGCTTCATTACCACATTTATTTATGAAATCTAGTAGTTTACTGATGGACTCTTAGGATTTCTATGTACAATATCATGTCATCTGTGAATAAGGATATTTTTTCTTCTTCCCCCCCCCCCAATTTAAATGCTTGTTATTCTTCTTATCTGACCACTAGCATACCCAGTACTATAGGAGTAGTGAGATTAGGATCATTGTCTTATTCCTTTGCTTAGGGAAAATGATTTTAGCTTTTCCTTATTGAGTTACATGTTGGGTATAAGTTTGTATTATAAAGCTTTTAATATGTTGAGGTATGATTCCTCTAATCCCACTTTGTTGAGAGTTTTTAATCAAAAAATATCTTGGATTTTGTCAAATGCTTTTTCTGCAATCAATTGATGTTATCATGTGATTTTTGTTTTTTAATTTGTTAATGTGACATATCACAGTTATTGATATGCAGATATTGCACCAGCCTTGCATTTCTGTAGTAAATCCTACTTGTCCATTTGTATGATCTTTTTAATGTATTGCAGGAGACAAGTTGCTTATATTTTGTTGAGCATTCTAGCATCTATGTCCATCAAGGATGCTACTGGTGAATTGGCCTATAATTTTATTTCTAGTGTCTTTATTTTATTTTGGTATTCAAATAATGCTGGATTTATAGAAAGAGTTGAAAACTTGCCTTCCTCTTGAATTTTTTGGAATAGTTTGAGGACTATAGGCATTAGTTCCCCTATGAATGTTTTGTAAATTCTCCTATGAAGCCTTTCAGACTAGGGTTTTTTTTTCCTTTAAGTTTAAAAATTACTTCTTCAATTTCATTAGTAGTTATGTCTATTCAAGTTTTCTAAATCCTCCTGATTGAGTTTTGGAAGATTGTATTTTGTCAAGGTTGTTCAGTTGTTATTTCACCTCTTCCATTTCTGATTTTGTTTATTTGGGTACCCTTTCTTTGTTTCTTAATGAATCTAGTTAGAGGTTGTTTCAAATAACCCGCTCTTAATCTCATTTATATTTTGTATTATCTTTTTTTGGTTTCTATGTCTTACACTCTTATCTTTATTATTTTTTCCTTCTATTAATGCTTCATTTTTTATGTTGCTCTTTTTCTAATGTTATAAGTTGTAGGTTTAGATAATTGTGCCGTGCCAGTACAGCCAATGGTTCAAGTGTTTGGTGAGCCTGAGGGGGAGGGGGCAGGTGGTGAAGGATATAAAAAAGACAAAGTGAATAAGTTGGGTCTAGGTGGACCTTCCTGCCCTTGCTGAGGCCACAGAGAGAGATCCAGAAGGCAAGCTGAGCCTTAATTTTATAAACAGAGGTAAACAAGGTAGTGATCACCATAGGTACAATGTTCTTGTGAGTTTCACTTGTTTTGGCAGCACTTGCTGCATCTCCCTAATGGGCTGCCCAGATCAGATCTAAGGAGCATCATAAGCTCAAACCTAATTATGCTAAGAGGACTGTGCCCTCTAAGCTGGGACTTATTTGTGGCTTTGCCAGAAGTCAATCTAAGGCTTAACCTTATAGCCACTCCCTATAATAACTTAGTACAAGATTTTCTTGTTGTTGATTTTTTGTTTTGTTTTGTTTTGTTTTGTTTTTGAGGTAGGCCAGTAGTGATATGAGCTTCCCTCTCAGGATTGCTTTCACTGTGTTCCATAAATTTTGTATTGTTGTGTGTTCATTTTCATTTATTTCCAGTATGTTTTTTCTTTCTTTCTTGATTTCTTCAGTTACCCATTCAATAGCATGCAATTTAGTCTCCATGTATTTGATTGATTTTGTTTTATTATTATAGTTGATTGCTAAATTTATGCCATTGTGATCAGAGAAGATGGTAGATATGAATTCAATCTCATTGAATTTGTAGAGATTTAGCCTGAAACCAAACATGTGGCCTATCTTTGGACATGTCCCATGTGCACTTGAGAAGAATTATATTCCATAGTTGTGGGATAAAATGTCTGAAGATATCAATTAGTTCCATCTGATCTAGGGAGTCATTTAAGACTGCTGTTTCCTTATTGGTTTATTTTGGCTAAATACTTATACAGTGATGTCAATGGTGTATTAATGTCCCCTACTATTATTTATTGCTGTTGATCTCTCTCTCTATATCTTCCAGAAGTCTTTTTAGTTTTTGAGTACTCCTGTATTGAGTGCATATATGTTTACCAGCTATATTCTCTTGTATTGAGCCTTTTAGTATTATGAATTGGCTTTCATTGTCTCTTGTTATGGTCTTCACTTTGAGATATATTTTGCCAGATGTGAGTATTGCTGCTACCCAGCAATATTCATTTGCCTAAAATTTTTTTTCCATCTTTTCACTTTCAGTCTGTGGAATCCTTTGTTCTGAGGTAGGACTGTGTTCCTCTCTGTCTTTGCATTTCCTCTTCTTACAGAAGACTCTTTAAAATTTATTCTGTTGCTAGTTTGTGGAAATAAACTCATTTGCCATTTGTTTATTTATTTTTGGGAAACTCCTGATTTCACCTTGAATTTCGAATGATAACCTTGCTGAATAGAGTAGTTTTGGATTCATTCCCTTGATTTCACCACTTTGTATACTTCATGAGACTCCCTCCTGACTTGATATGTTTCTATTGAGAAATCAGCTGATAGTCTAATGGGAGATCTCTTGTAGAAAAATTTATCTTGTGCAGCTTTGGAGAAACCAAAATGATGGCCTTGGAAAACCACTTAAAAATACAACAAAAAGAAAAAACAGACACTATCTAGAACCAGAGGAAAGCTGGCTGAGTGGAAATGCTACAAGTAGAAGGGAAGAAAAAAAACACACCGAGACTCACAGGAGGTGCAGAAGTAAAGTGCAGAGGTACAGAGGCACACACACACAGAAAGGGCTGGCAACTGAGGACGCAATTGTCTTTTTCAATCCGGAGGGAGGCACAAGCTCCCGATGGCTCTGAACTCCAAACCACAAACAGAGAAGAGGAATATGAAGATCTCTCAATAGCTGCTGCTGGGTAGCCTCAGGCAGAGGATAAATTAGCATCTTCTTAGAGATTCAATAGCCAGTGAACCCTGTGGTCAGAGTGGGACCATCCAGATTACAGCTCCTCAGATCCATAAGGGACACACTCAGGGAGCCGACTCAGTGAGCACCAAAGCCCCACTGAAGCAAGTCTTGCCCCATAAGGGTGTCTCCAGGACAGAAGTTTTCCCACTGTAGACACAGATGATTCTCACAGCCAAGTGGCCTGGAGTTCAATTCTTCCCAGTGATACCTACAACAATCAAGGCTTAACTACAACAAGACTGTGTACAAAGCCCCCAGAGGGGTGAATCAAGAGTGTCCACATCAGGTAATTGGGGAGACTGAGCCACTGGGCCCTATAGGACACCTAGCACAGAAAGCCACCCTATCAACACAGGGAAGCAGACAAAATGCAGAGACAAAGAGACAGATCACAAATGACAGAAATGGAGGAAAGCAAACTACTGGATATAGAGTTCAAAACTACAGTTTTAAGGTTTTTCAAGAATTTTCTAGAAACCGCCGATAAATTTAGTGAGACCTTCAATAAATCTAGTGAGACCTTTGAGGATAGGAAAAAGGACCAAATAGAAATTAAGCATACACTGACTAAAATAAAGAATATTATACAGAGATACAACAGCAGACTAGAGGTTTGCAAGAACCAAGTCAAAGATTTGAAATACAAAGAAGAAAAAAACACCCATCCTGAAAAGCAAAAAAAAAAAAAAAAAAAAAATCCAAAACTAAGAAGATATTATAAGGAGCCTCTGGGAAAACTTTAAGCATACCAATATCAGAATTATAGAGGTGCCAGAAGAAGAGAGCAAGATATTAAAAACCTATTTGAAGAAATAATAACAGAAAATTTCCCCTATCTGGTGAAAGCAATAGACTTACAAGTCGAGGAAGTGCAGAGAACCCCAAACAAAAGAAATCCAAGGAGGACCACCAAGACACATCATAATTAAAATTCCAAGGGCAAAAGACAAAGAGAGAATCTTAAAAGCAGCAAAAGAAAAACAGTTAGTTACCTACAAGAGCATACCCATATGACTGTCAGCAGATTTCTCAACAGAAACTGTGCAGGCCAGAAGTGAGTGTCAAGAAATATTCACAGTGGTGAATAGCAAGAACCTACAACCAAGATTACTCTACCCACAAAGCTATCATTCAGAATTGAAGGTTAGAGAAAGAGCTTCACAGACAAGAAAAAGCTAAAGGAGTTCATCACCACCAATCCAGTATTATATGAAATTCTGAAACATATCCTTTAAGAAGAGGAAGATGAAGAAAAAAGTAAAGGTAAAATTTATGAATAATAAAATGACAACAAATACATATCTATCAACAAGTGAACCTAAAAATAAAGTGAATGAAAAATCTGATGAACAGAATAAACTGGTAAATATAATAGAATCATGGCATAAAAAAGGAGAAGACTGACAATTCTTGGGGGGTGGGGAAGGGGTGTGGGGTTGCGGGAAGGGACTGGACAATAATCATACACCTATGGATGAGGACAGTAGTGGGGGTGAGGGTGTAAGGGAAGAGGGTGGGATGGGAATCAGGTGGAGGGGAGCTATGGAGAGGAAAAAGATTAACCACTGTAATAATCTGAACAATAAAGATTTAATTTAAAAAAAGAGAAAAAAAGAAAAAAATGATTCTTTATCTTTAATATTTGCCATTTTAATTATGATGTATCTTGGTGTTGGTCTTTAAGGGTTCATCTTGTTTGTAACTCTCTGTGATTACTGGACTTGTGTGACTTTCTTTCTTCCCCAAATCAGAGAAGTATTCTGTGATTTCTTCCATCAGGCTCTCTAGTTCTTGTTCCACTTACTCTTTGGCACTCCTATAATGCAGACATTGATTCATGTTGCCCAAAGCTCCCTTACACTTTCTCCTGCTTTTAAATATTTACTTCAATTGCTGCTCTGCTTGGGTGTTTTTTCCTACCTTGTCGTCTAACTCAATGATTTGGTCCTCTGATTCTTCTAGTCTATAGTTAAAAGATACCCAGGTGTTCTTTATTGCAGCTATGTCATCATTTCCTCTTGCTTCTTATCCATATTTGTGTATTCTTCATTCATCTCCTTGTAATTTTCATTGAACTGGTTGTAATTCTGTCAGAAATTGGGTCATACTTATAACCTTTGAATTCTTTATCTGATAAATTACTTGCCTCCATTTCATTTAGTTCCTTTCCTGGTTATTCCTACTTTTCTCTCCTTTGGGGATTATTTTTTATCTGTACATTTTTGATGTCCCTTTGTATTTGTCTCTATGTCTTATATCAAACTGCTATGCAATCTAGCTTTTGTGGGTGATAGTCCTATGAAGTTGTTTTGTTTGTTTGTTTGTTTGTTTTTGTTTTGTTTTTTTGAACCAGTGGTACAGTCTCTCAAACCTGGGCTGGGTGTTCTAGGAAATCCCCCTAATTGAGTTATTTGGGTTCTGCTAATGTACGGTTAATGAATGGAATCCCCTCACAGGTTGTATGACTGCATGGCTTACCTCTGACCTCATTGTGCAAGTTGTGGATGTGCTGCTTGCTGCTACAGGTCATCCAATAATCCACTGATCTATCACTTGTGTCTATATCTACAGACTTTTGCCTCAAGTAGGAGGGATTAATCTGCCCTCTAAAGTAGGTTTGTTATCTACCCAAAACTCAGGGATGGTTCAACAATGTTCTCGTGGCTCCCTGGACTTTTCCTTTGTCTGCCTTTGCCTGTCAGCCATCTGTCAATCTTAATCACCTAAAAGTCTGTTTCTGGCAGGGCTTTAGGAGATGGAGGTGCTGTTTGGCTTTCAGAGAATACTAGGTGCCTGGTGCACAAAATTCGTGCACGGGGGGTGGGGGAGCAGTCCCTCAGCCCAACTTGCACCCTCTCCAATATGGAGTTCTTGGGGACTATCACAATCCAGGACCTCTGGCTCTTAACCACTAACCTGCCTGCCTGTTCTAACCACTCTGCCTGCCTGCCTGCCTCATCTCCTAACTGCCCTCCCCTGCTAGCCTGGTCAGCCCTATTAACTTTCTTTTTTAATCTTATCCCCTTCACGCACAATTATATTTGACTTCCTTATTGGCTTCTTCCTCTCACACAATTTTTCTCCTTTATGTAACACTTTTCCTACTGACTCATCATTTATAAACTTTTCTTCCTCCTTATTTCCTACTTCTGTTCCATCATCATTCTTCCCATTTTTCTACTACCCTCCTTCCCTTCCCATATTCCTTCTTTCCTTTATCTTTACCCCTGCCCACCCTCCCCTTTTCCTTCCTTCCCACCTTAATTTTTTTCTTCACTTCCTCTCTCTGACCTTCTTTGCTCCCTCCCCAATTCCTTCCTTCTTCCCATT